>PVIA01003506.1:0-159104 GCA_004024845.1 Tonatia bakeri | reverse complement strand
CTAAAAATATGAACAGTAAAAAAAAGTCATCAAATGGAGGGTTAGCAACAGGGAAGTAGGAGGAGGAGGGAGGGGGAAAACATATAGAGAATAAGTAGCATAGACAATAGGTGGAAAATAGACAGGGGGAGGGTAAGACTAGTATGGGACATGTAGACACTAAAGAACTTATGACACATGGACATGAACTAAAGGGGGGAATGAGGGTGGGAGGGGATGGGCAGGGTGGTGGGGAGTGAAGGGGGAAAATGGGCCAACTGTAATGGCATAATCAATAAAATAAAGAATTGAAAAATATTTTAAAGAAGACTGTCAAAATTCTCTTCTCCATAAATGTAATGAGAAAACTGCAAAAGGGGGCAGAATCAACCTTTTCAGAAATCAGGAAATTAACCAGTCTTGCAGCAATTAGGGGAGCTTCTATTCTTCAAGGAAAACAAATAAATCTTGATAAGAAGAGAGAGCTATGTAGTGGTTTAACTTTTTCTATATTTTACTCTCTAGCTCCACAGTAGCCTTGAAAATGAACAGCCCATCCTCATGGGCTGAAACCTAGTACCACGACAGGCACCAGAGGAGGCAGACAGGGATAGAGTTCCTCTAAAACCTCATTCTAGAAAATTATCATTATGCAACTTGGCTAGTAGTACCCTGGAAGACCTGAGGTTGTCTATAAGGGGCCTAACTCAGGGCCCTCCCAGTGGAAACAGACTTTTTTCTAAGGGCATTTGTGAAAACAATTACAGTTAATTATTTAATTTCATGGCTGTCTGAGAGGTGAGTAATACTTGGGGCAAACAATATAGTAACCTATGTCCTAAAAGAAAGAGCTGGGGAATTAAATGTTCATTGAGGCTGTGGAAGGCTCCTCCTACACATTTCTGGGAACCTAGAAGGCACTGTGAAAATTTCTAGGGCTATAAACATGCTAAGGAAAAACCTGAAAAGGCCTTAATCTCTCACCTTTGTCTGACTCGAGGCTCTGCACGAGCAGGAATTGAAGGCTAGGGCAGAGCTGTAAACTGCCTGACTGTTGCAGGCACGCCCCAACACACAACAGAGCCCCTTGCAAAGGCTGGGAGACATATAGGTTGCAGATGGTTAAAAAAACTCTGTCCAATCATTAGCTGACTACTAAACTAACCTAGCAGAGACTTCAGTGGCCATACACAACCAAGAACAGAATTAGTTCAGAAAAGTCACTGAACAATTATAACAGTTACAACCAACAACAACAAACCCTGGTGAGGAAAGGAATCTGATTCCCACAGTTGTCACATTATACATTTAAGATATATAGTTCTCAACAAAATATTTATGAGACATGTAAAGAAATGAGGAAATATGGAAAAAATACAAGAAAAAAAAAACAATCAATAGAAACTCTCCTTCAGGAAGCCCACAATTTGGATTGATTACACAAAGACTTTAAGTCAGCTATCTTAAATATGTCCAATAAACTAAAAGAAACCATGTCTAAAAAACTTAAGAAAAGTATGAAAATGACGTTTCATCATATAGAGAATATTAATAATTTATAAAAGGAACCAAATAAAAATTCTGGAGTTGAAATGTTACAATAACTAAAATGAAAAATTCACTAGAGGGGACTGGTATAAAGAAGAATCAGCAAAATTGAGGACAGGTCAATTGAGAGAATTTAGTCTGATCAATGGAAAGAAAAAATATATAAAAATTAACAGTCTCAGAGACATGTGGGACACAATCAAGTATAACAACAAATGCATTATAGAAGTCCAAGAAGAAGAGAGAGAAAGTGGGAAGAAAGGATATTTGAAGAATTTCTAAATTCAGTGGAAAACATTATTTTATATAGCCAAGAAGCTCAATGAACTCCAAGTAGGAAAAACTCAAAGAGATTTGACACATTATATTCAAAGTGTTGAAAGACAAAGAGAGAATCTTGAAAACCTTAAGAGAGACTAGGTAAAGAAAATGTGGTACATATATACAATAAAATACTACTCAGCCACAAGAAAGGATAAAACACTGCCATTTGCAACAACGTGGATGGGTCTTGAGACTATCATGCTAAGTGAAGTAAGTAGATGGTAAAGGACCAGAACCATATGATTCCACTCATTTTGGGGATATGAAACAGAAAGCAACAAATGAACAACCAAACTAAATCAAAAATGCAGATAACAGAATCGGGGTTACCAGAGGGGAAGGGGGATACAGGGAGGATGAAGAGGGTAAAGAGGGTCAAATATACAGTTAAAGAAGGAGACTAGACTTTAGGTAGTGAGCACAGAATGCAACATACTGATGATGTATTATAGAATTTTACACTTGAAACTTACGCAATGTTATTAACCAATGTCACCCAATAAATTTAATAAAAAATAAAATAAAAAAGAGAGATGTGACTCATCATGTACAAGGGGTTCTGATAAGATTAACTGCTGACTTCTCATAAAAAGTCATGGAGGCCAGGGAGCATTGGAATGACATTTGTAAGGTATTAAAGAAAAAATATCTCTCAACCAAGAATTTTATATCAAGCAATGCTATCCTTCAAAACTGAAGAGTTACAATACTCACAGATAATCAAAAGCTGAGAGAATTTATCACTAGCAGACTTGCCTACAAGAAATACTAAAAGGAGTCCTTCAAGCTAAAATAAAAGTAAACTAGACAGTAACTTGAATCTACACTAAATATAAGAAGCATCAGTAAAAGTTACTCCATAAGTAAATATAGTGTGTAAATGTATATTTTTGTTTTCCAACTCTTATTTTCTCTTATATGATTTAGAAGATAACTTTATAAAGCAATAATTACAAATCTTTGTTGATGGACCCATAAAGTATAAAGATATTTTATGTCAACAACACAAAAGAAGCCAGAAAAAAATAGAACTGTACAAGAGAAAAGTTTTTGTATACTATTCAAGTTAAGTTGGCAATGATCTGAATTAGATTGTCATGAGTTATGATGATACCTGTAATCCTCAGGGCAACCACAGAGAAGATAAGTCAACTATGTATAACAAATGAAATTTTTTTTAAAGATTTTATTTATTTATTTTTAGAGAGGGAAGGGAGGGAGGGAGGGAGAGAAAGAGAGAGAGAGACATCAATGTGCGGTTGCTGGGAGACATGGCCTGCAACCTAGGCATGTGCCCTGACTGGGAATCGAACCTGCGATGCCTGGTTCGTAGCCCGCGCTCAATCCACTGAGCTACACCAGCCAGGATAACAAATGAAATTTAAATGGTATGCTAGAAAATATTTACCTAACAACAATAAAAAAAAGCAATAGTGGAGAAGCAGGGGAACAAAAAGAACAAAACATACACAGAAAACAAATAGCAAAATGGCAAATTTAAATTATAACTTATCTGTAATTACATTAAATATAAATGGATTAAGCATTTTAATTAAAAGGCAGAGACTGACAAGTAGATTTTTTTTAAACACATGATAGAACTCAATATTGTTTACAAGAGACATACTTTAGATTTAAAGACATAAATAAGATGAAAGTTAAAGGATGAAAAAAGAAACAGTAATTAAAAGAGAGCTGAAGTGAATATATCAATATCGGGCAAAACACACTTTAAGATAAAGACTGTTACTAAACACAAAGACATTTTTGAATGATAAAGGGGTCAGTTAATTAAGAAGATAGAGCAAATATAAACATATGTACACATATAACAACAAAGATCCAAAATAAATGAAATAACAACTTATAAAATTAAAGGGAGAAAAAGGCAATTCAACAATAATAGTTGAAAACTCCAATACCCCACTTTCAATAATGGATAGAAGAGCTAGACAGAAGAGCAAGAAGAAAACAGAAGACTTGAACAACACTATAAATCAGTACACCTAATGGACATCTACAGAACACTCAATTACTATAGAAGACTATACTTCTCTTTAAGTGCATGTAGAAAATTCCTCAAGATAGACAATATGCATGTCTCAATAAACTTTAAAAATCAGAAATCATGCAAAGTATGTTTTCAATCATAACAGAACTAAATTATAAATACATAACAGTAAGAAATTTTGAAAATTCACAAATATGTAAAAATTAAGCAACACATTCCCAAATAAAAAATGGACCAAAAATGAAATCATGAGGGAAATTAGAAAATACTTTGAAATGAATAGAAATAAAAAATACAATATACCAAGTTATGTAATACAGGTAAAACAGTGATTAGATGAAAACTTACAGTGATCAATACCTATATTAAAAACAAAGCATGATCCCAAATCAATAACAAATTTCTACCCAAAGAAACTAGAAAAAAAGAGCAAACTAAATTCAAAGAAAGCTGAAAATAGTAATAAAGATGACAATAGAAAACAATAAAATAGAAAAATAATAGAGAAAAACCAGTGAAACCAATAGCTGGTTGTTGAAAAGGGTCAACAAAACTGACAAAACATTGGCTAGAATGACCAAGATAAAAAGAGAGGACTCAAAATACAGAAATCAAGAATAAAAGAAGTGTATCACCAGTGACCTTACTGAAATACAAAAGGGATAATAAGGCAACACTATGAATAATTGTGTGGTAACAAAATTAGATAATCTAAATAAATAATTATCTATAAAAGACATAAACTACCAAAACTGACTCCAGAAGAAATAGAACATTTAAATAGACCTCTAATAGTTTGAATTAGAAATAAAAAACTTTCCCCTTCAAAAATCCCCTCCAAAACTCAGGATCAGATGGAGTCACAGCTGAATTATACAAACAAATTAAAGAAGAATTAACACTAATCACTCACAACTCTTCAAAAAAAATAGAAGAGAAAGAAACACTTCCCAACTTATTCTATGAGATTGGTATTAACCTAATGCCAAAGCCAGACAAAGACGACAAAAGCAAACTATAGACTGATATCTCTTAATGAATATACATTCAAAAGTCCTCAAAATACCAGGACACCAAATCCAGCAACATTCAATAAAAGCTATACACATGACCAAGTCAGATTTCTCTCAGGAATGCAAGGTTGTTTCAACATATGAAAATCAAATAATGTAACTCACCAAATTAGTGATATAAAAAACAAAGTCCATATAATCTCAGTAGACGTAAAAAAGTATTTGACAAAATCTGATGCCTTTTCATGATAAAAAATTATCAATAAATTATAAATAGTTTGTTAGGCCCCCTGTTTATACATGGCCATCTATTGAAAACCCACAGCTAACACCATACATGAAAATATTGAAAGCTTCCTCCCTAAGATTAGGAACAATACAAGAATGTTTACTCTTACCACTTCTATTCAGTATTGTTCTGGAGGTTCTAGCCTGGGTAAGTGGGCCAAAAACAAAAAACAAGGTGGTAAAGCATTCATATTGGAAAGTAAGAAGTAAAACAACCTCTATTTGCAGATAACATGATCTTGTATATAGCAAATCATAAGGAATCCACACACATACAAAATTTGTGCTAACAAACAAATTCAACAAAGTTGGTAGCTACAAGTTCAAGACCAATTATACAAAAATCAGTAAAGTCAGTTTTATTACTATACATCAACAATGAACAATCTGAAATAAAATTAAGACACAATTCCATTGATACTAGCATCAAAAAGAATAAAACGCTTAGGAATAAATGTAACAAGAGAAGTTTAATACTTGTACATTGAAAATTATAAAACATTGAGAGAAATTAAATAAGACTTAAATGGAGATATATTTCCTGTTTATTGAATGGAAGACTCACCATTGTTAAAATGCCAGTAATAGTGCCTCAAAAGTGATCATATGACCCAAAAACTCCACTCCAAGGTTTATACCCAATATAAATGAAAACACATATCCACATAAAAATCCATACGTGAATGTCCACAGCAGCATCATTTATAATACTCAAAAAGTAGAAACAAAAAAAACCCCAACAAAATAAACAAAAAAAATAGAAACAACCCAACTGTCCATTGACTATCGAATGAATATACAAAATATGGTTTATCCAGATGATGGAATATTATTTGGCAATTAAAAGAAATGAAATGCTGATAGACACACACTATAATATGGTTGATTTTTGAAAACATTATGTTAAGAAGCCAGACACAAAAGGCCACATATTATATGAAATATCTATAATAAGTAAATGCATAGAGACTGAAAGTAGGTTAGTAATTGCCAGTGGCTGGGGGCAGCTGGGAATGGAGAATGACTACTAATAGTACAAAAGTTTCTTTTTGGGGTGATGAAAATATCCTGGAATTAGATAGTGGTGATGGTTAGACTAGCTTGTGAATATGTTAAAAAAAACCACTGAATTATACATTTTGAGAGAATGAATTTTATGATATGTGAATTATACTCATATACCAATAAAAAATAAAAAAAACATGGAGGTATAAAACATTCTCCATATGCTCCCTGCTAACCCATAGTATAGTACAGTTATTAAAACTGGCTTGTTAATTAATGATACACTTGCCTATCTCCTCAACCAGTTTTATAAAATCCTTGAAGGAAGAATTTATTAGAAAGACTTTGTTTTCTGAGTGTCAAGCTTAATGTCTAGCAGAAAGTAGGCTTAAATATTTTCAAAGAGAAAAAAATATATACAACATACGGTATTTAAGACCCTGGAAGGCATTAACTGTTGCTGGGTAAGGTGGAAAGTGCTACGATTTGAGACCCTGCAGGTCAACAGTGTCCAGATAGCGGCTGGCCATCACCGAAGAGGCGTCTGAACCTTGTCTTGCAGACACTGGAGAGTCACTGACCACTTTGAAGCTGGGGAGTAAAATGATGGTAATTGGTTGCTTCAATATCTGATAAAACCTCAGCTACTGTACAGTAGAGATTTGGGTCTATCTAGTTCACCTTATCCCAAGAAGCACTCAATACATACTGAATGGAAGAAAGAATGAATGAATAAATGAATGAAGAAAGAAGAAGAAAGACATCCATCTGATGGCAGAAAGATGGCAGCAGAACAGACATGCTGTGTTAGAAGATCACTGGACAACAACAGACTTCCAATCAAAAGGGCCAATCAAATGGCCCTTCTCTACTCTCCACCCCAAGCAAATAACAAATAAAAAAATATACATGGTTTTTTAAATTCACATTGAAACTAAGGGGTGGTACTATGGATATGTCACCAACTGTAGATCAACACAAATTGGAAGACACTGAGAGCCAACTCCCTGTAACGATAAAGCAAGGATGCAACATGTTTTGTATATACTAGGTAGGTAAGGGTTCTTCCAAAACCATGAATATTTTTTAATTCGGAAAGAGCCAGACAGGAGGTGCTCCACCCGCCCAGTTCCCACTTGTAGGGCTCCACCGTCATTAGCTGTTGCCTTGGAAGTCTCCAGATGAGAGGACGCCAGTGGTCCTGCTGGACCTGGGAGAATAATCTAGTAGGAACCCAGATATAGTCAGGAAACAGAAAAATAAATTCGGCAAACCAGACCTTGGTTCAGAGGCTTTGCCCGGCCTGGACGAGACAAAATTCCCCTGCTGGAATGGACTGCAGCCCCCGCTCAGACCCCTGCCTGTCAGACCCTTGCACATCAAACTAGTTAGGTAAATTTTCGTCAGCCGTCTCCCAAAGTTCCAATCCAGGGGGTGAAATTCTAATTTTAGGGGATCCAATGAGGAGCCCAAACTTTTGCTGGCAAACATCAGAACTGGATTTGTCCTTTTGGTTACAGATCAGTTCATTATTAACGTGGAATCATAAAAATATTATGTAACCTAAAAACACAGAGGAAAAGAATCATCCAAGACATGGGGCAGGAGGATATTTATGGAAGGATTTACCATAACGAAGAAGACTTGGGCAGTTCCTGTTTGTGTGGTGTAGACAGAATGCAAGAAAACCCGGGCTGTCTCAGTGGAAGGTGAATGACGACACCCCAGCACAGCTGACAAAGAGGGGTGCGGCTGGACCGAGTTAAAGGAGGGGTGCGAGAAATATACCAGTAATCAAAAATGAATTTAAAGCAGAATTTTAATTAGCGGGGACAAGATGAATGTCTGAGCAAACAAATGGTGGAAGGCAAAGGCTTAACTGTTCAGGAAAAAAAACGAAAAAACAAAAAAAAGGCCTGTCCCTATATCCCAAACACCAAAGTAAATTCCAAGTAAATTAAGGAGTTAACGATAAAAACGAATCGTAAACAAAGCCAGAAGAAGGACAGGAAAGTTGATCTACACTTGTGAGCATGAGGACCACGGGCTGAAAATCCTGAAAACGTCAACTAAATAAAAATTCAAAACTTTTAAATTAGAAAACATAATTTCACCATATAGACTAAGCAGAGAACCCAAACGGACAATCCACAGAAGCAGAAAGAGTTAATAAACGTAAGCACTGTACATCTGTAGTTACCAGAGACATGCAGATCCAACACTTACAATGAGACATCCCCTTACCCTTCCCACCTGCAAACTGATGTGATAATTGGGCAAAAATCAGAAAAAGGTAATGGTGCTTATGAGGCAGTGGGCAATCTGGACCTCATACATTAACAATAGCAATGTAAACTGACATGACAACTTTCAGCAAAGTTTTAAAAATCATACCCATTGACCCAATGAGTCTGTACCTTAAAATTTATCCGAAGGAAACGTGAAGTATGCCAACTCTAAGAATGGGACATAAACTAAATAGCTAACGACTGAACACTGGCTAGTAGGTTACAATGTATCCATATGCTGGAAGACTTGGCAGCCTTTACAAATTATGTAGTAAAAGAATATTTAACAACAGAAAAACGTTCATGATACATTGACAAGTGGGAGAAAAAGCGGGTCACAAAATATTACCCAGACATAAAGAAAAGGTTAGAAGTGGTTTTCTCTGGGGGGTGGGATCGCATCTAATTTTTTTTATGTTAGCTTTTTTTATTGTCTTACTTTTTTTACAATCAACCTACTGGTATTTTCATAATCAAAAAGAGGTATCCTATACAAATAATAACACTCAATAAGCAGAGCAGAAGATGTTGGATTGCTCAGGAAGCATGTATAAAGTAGGAAGGGAACAGGGTCAAGGATAGAACCCAGGTGAACAAGTACTTATCTGTGAGTCTGCTAATAATACATTTGTATCCTTAAAACCATGAGCCCGTTCATCACCCTGAAGGGTGGTGTATAGATCATGTAATTGCATTTACTTCCCGTTCATATACCTTTGACTGAAACACAGATGACATGCTGGTCAGATCACTCTTTCTAAGCACAGCTGCAGCCAGAAAGAAGCCTGGGAATCATCCTCTCTGCCTAAAAGCCCAGAGAATGGTGCAGACAGTGCCCCTGGATGCCTCTCCCCAGCTCCCTTGTAGAGCTATAGAGGGGAACACACTGGCTGCCCAGTTACTTCTGCCCCACACTTACCCCTCCACGCTGGTTCCAAAGAGAAAACTCTCGTCCGGGGATAGAGGAAGTGCTTTTTTATACTCCTGCCACTCCTCCCACCAGGAGGCCCCTGCCTCCTCCCCCGCCCTAGGAGTTCTCAGAACAGCGGGAGGGGAAAGGGGGAAGTCACCTCAGAGGCATTATTCTATAGGAAATAACAAATCTTCAAGGACAATAAAGAGAGTGGAAGTGGTCTCATAGAAGTCATTCCTCCAGTTGCTTCTTCATTAGTTGGCAAATGAAGTGGATCGGGTGGAAATATGTTTTCTTGAAACATTTCATATCAATTTCACTTTTGGAAAAAACACGGCACCACAAGAATTCTTTTATAAAAATGCTTTTAAAAAAAATGTGGATTAAATACATGTTCTACAATCTTTGGTAGTTCCTGAGTGGTACAATTTATCGAAGCCGTCCTACACGGCAGTTGGACTTTTCCAGAAACATTACTTAGTAAACAACTCAATATACTTCAACGTATAATAAAAATGACATTTGCGTTTTTGTGTTAAAAAGGGAAACGAGAATGAGAAATAAGTCTCCGTGACTCTAAAACTATATTCGTGAGAAATGGCGAAGACATCAGAAGATACTTAAAGCGTCTTTGGAACTACTCCAAAGCTGGAAGTTGTTATACAACCAATAGAGATGTTTCATGGGGGCCGTGGGGGTAAACAGTGGCAGTGGCTCTGGGCTTCGAAAACGTGGCTCCTTGGATACGGGAAGAGAGTATCTACAAGAAGAAACATTTCTGTACTCCCATGCTGATAGCAGCAGCAAGCTTCTCTCCCAGATAACAGGGGCTAGCCCATTAGTTAATTAATTTTAATTTTTGACATAATTAAAAGCATAGGGTGAGGGATAGCTTAGAGGTTATGAGATTTAGACTTCCTCGAAATCACTAGCAGGGACCTCAGCCTGTGACCTCACTTCTTAAGAAAGTCTTTGAAAAAGAAATGTGTGACTGTTACTAGCCAGTCTCCCACACTCGGATCCCAGAGGCTCTCTCTGATTTCACTGAGGCTCCCTCTTCCCCTGTACAACACCTCACACCGCCCCCATGCACCGCTTAGATCAAAGGCTCTGAGAAGGCTCACAGCTGGAGGAACCCAGATCACTAAGCTTGGACACTTCCAAGCCTACTGTAGGAGGGGGCAACCAGGGGGCCCCCAAAAGAAGGATTTATAATGGAGTCCAGAACTCAAGGTGTCCAGGAAATATTAAGAAAATATTAGGATGTCCTCACTGGCCCTGCCCCAGGTGTGGGTTGGGGGAAGGGACAAATGGAGCAGGCCCGTTAAGAGCTGTTTCCCATAGCAACAGCCTTGCAGCTAACCTCTGGCGTGGTCATTTAACATATCTATAACCTTTGACTGGTTACATAGATATGTTAAATAGCTGTGGCCATGCTTTGAGCCAGGGAATGGAAGTAACTTCCCCACCAATACGTAACTGGGGGGCAGGACCCTGGAGTCACAGCGTCTGCATGGGAGCTTGGAGATGATTGGCTCCACGACTTGGGGCCACACCTGCCCAGACCCACGATGGCAACCAGAAAAGCTTGAAAGGACAGCAGATTGAGGGCAAGTGTGGCCAAGTGTGGGAGGAGTGGGAAATGGGGCTGCAGAAGAAGATTGGCGCGAGGATTTAAACCCAGACACGGCAGCCATTGAGGAGAGAGCCATGTGCTTCTGGCAGAGTAGGGACTCCTTCGGACCTGGGAGAGAGAACCACGCGGCTTCGGCAGAGTAGAGACTCCCGCAGCCATGCGCAGAGAACCACGTGGCTGCAGCCATGTAGGGAGGACCATGCGTCTGTGTCAGTAAGGAGAACCACGTGCTCTGGCAGAGTGGGGGGGACTCCCTCCGCCCCCGGCAGCCATGAGAAGAACCACCACGCGACTTTAGCTAGAGATCCCGGCAACACAGCTGATGGTGCTGGGAACCAAAGAAGGCCTACCAGCCAAGCACAGATTACTGGGAAGAACCGGGATCTGCCTGAGCCAAGGACTTCCATTTCTTTCCCTGAGATATGGTACCCCAGACTGGGCAAAGGGGGGAAGGACTGTATGTGTTTGTGGGTGTTTTAAGGGACTTTGGGACTTTAATGAAGACATTAAGTCATTACTCTTAAGTCTGTATAACTTGAATAAATAATTCCTTTCCTTTTCACCAATCTCTAACATGGAAAGCTATAATTCTCTTGTGAAGGGAAAGGTGAACCTAGTACAGGGGGACCCCAGGAGAAACAGGGGTCAATTCAGTAGCATTGTGGGACCCTCTTCCTGGTGGCCAATCAGGAAAAATCATGGGAGACCACATGTGCAGCAGCTTTAAAGTAATACTATTTGTACATGTGCAGTAAAGGCCACCAAAACCAGCCAGGAAGGATCCGCCCTATAAGAATAGAGTCCCTCCAGCCCATGAGGTCAATCTCTGCTTGGAGTTGGCCTGCTCCTGTGTTTTCTTCTGTGAACTCTGGGTGTTCAGTTCAATTCTTTGTCCCAATCACTAAGAACCTGATTACCTGTGCACACCTGTGACACTACCACAGTGCGTGGCACACAGTAGGCTCTCAGTGAACTTTTCTGGAATGTATTTGGTGGAATGGGAGGTTAATAGTTGCCTTAAAGTGAATAATGAAAGTAATCCCAAAGGGTGCCCCAGAGATAGAGAATTTTTTCCATCTTCTTCTGTAAGATAATGATTTGGCCCACTAACTCGGAGTCTGAATCCTGATGAGCTTCTCAATCTGTATTAGTGACATACGAATGTATTTCTCCACTGGTTGAATTGTTAAGACAACATCTCAATGGCTCCAAAATACAGAGAGCATCATTAACTTAGAATCCTTCTTAAAACAGTCTGTTCCCACCTTATCAAAACACCCGGGCCCTGGCTTCGCCAGGATTCCACCAGCGTCTGCCCTTCTCAACATCCGGTTCTTGTCCTGAGTGCCAGGGAGAGGGTGGGACCATTCCTAACAGTCTTTGGAAGAGAAGTGTCCCCTCTTTCACAGGAGGCATGTCAGAAGGGGTCAGTGCACCGGCCTTGGCAAAAGACAAAACAGGATCTGGACTTTGCACTGCCACTTACTAGCTGTGACCTTGAGGAAGCTATTCAATGCCCGTAAACTTCATTGTTTTTATCAACAGAGGAGGGATTATTAACCAACAGAGTTGTGAGAATTCTATGACATAACCATAAAACTAATGTATGTGACACGGTGACACGGTGCTCGGTCCTTAATGCACTGCCGGTTAGCATCCCGGTCAATATCATCATTGCCATCATACAACCCACAGAGAGATTAGGCCTGGCTGAAATTCAAGAACTCTGCAAGAAGCATAGCCGTGTAGCACAGCCACTTAAGAAGTGACATCTGAAGTCATATAATAACTCAGGCTTTGCCAATTAGTATTAGTTGTTTAATGTGGGGAAAGCTACCTAATTAGGGCCTCAGTTTTCTGATCCACAAAATGGAATCAACAGCACACATTTCAGAGGATTCTGCTGTGGACTGGATGTGCCGAGGAACATAGACTGTCTGGAGCAGTGCTCAGGGCATGTTATCTCCCTCAACCCCGCACCTGGGACAGGGCAGAGCACACAGCAGGCACTCCAAATATTTGATTAATAAATAAATGTAATTTTTTCCTGCCCTGAGACAATCTCTTGACTAGTAGAAACTGGTTAAGAAAATCTTCTGAATGTTCTGCGCACATCTTCCTGCAATCAACTTGGAGCTCCGTGGGGTGGTCTGAAATGCTCGGAAGGACACTCGAAGACAGACAAAGGCTCGGTGGCCACTCCATTTCTCGTGACACCTTTGTCCACTAAACTCACTGGAGATTCTATTCCTCTGCTTAAACCAAATACTTTGTTGCACAAGAGGAAAAGAACATGAACTTTGCACATTCCTTGCCAAACTCCTCCCACCCCCACCACATTTACCGCTACTGTCCCAGGTTCCCAACCTGTTAGAGTCACAGGCTGGATCCTCACCAAGCCTGACCCCTCTCCTGATGGGCTGGATTGGGAAGGTCGTAAATTCTTTCACTGAGAGAAGTATGCCCGCTATGCTCCTTTCTGCTTGAAGATGTTTTGGAACTTACTCACCAACAAATAAATAGCTTCTTCTGAGATGTGACAGCATGGAAACAAATTCAACTAGCATAACTGTCCAACTTCCCCCTAGGCATCACTTCCAGCTGTTTGCAGGCGTTCATCCACGCCCCCGATAGAGCATTCCTCTGCTGTATCAGAGGTGGCCTGTATTTCAGTCAGCGTAGGAGAGCCGGCCTCTCAGCTACCTAGCAAACAGGAAAATCGAGACATTGATCCAATACCTTACGATTTTTTTCTTAAGGTGCTGATCCCTCAAGTGCCTGGAACCTAACTGACAGCATTGCCCAAGTTTTTACCGTTGTTTCCATTGGATGAGTTATTTTAAGAGAACTGAATGTTGTAATGTTGATGGTTATGCCAAAAACTCCTCTCAAGAATACCTTCATGGGGAGGACTGCCTCTCTATGCGGCAGGGAGACGTCTCAGTTTAAAAAACATCGAATTCATTTATTCTACAATTCAGTAGGGTGAATGTGGGTAAGTACACAGACAAGGTTATTATTTAATAATCAATCCTTCTTTGCTTGCTTCCATTTTCAAAGTAGAAATCTGAGACCTTGTTAAAAGGGACCATTTCTTTCTTGAATGCATTTTAATCCTAACCCTAATTTTGCATGAAATGGTGATATTAGCAAATAAGAAAGTTAAATTGGAATTAAGGTTGTTTTTTTTTTCTGGTTCTCATTGTTTTAGTTTATCATTTTGTAAAGGAACAACCTAAACATAAGAAACTATTTCCTTAAAAATCCTGACATTAGAGTTCTGCTACCAAAGATATAGCCAAAGACATCTAAATAGTCAGAGTCCAAAAAAAAAAAAAAAAAAAAGAAAAACCCCAAAAAGAAAAAGGTTTATTTGGGAACAAGAGGGAAAGCTTTTGCACAGACAAGGTAGAATTGTTCTGACGATCAACACCACCCACGTTCAGCTCTACCAACATCATTACAAATGAAACATATTTTTTTCTAACAAAGATAGAGGCATAAGGACTGTGACTAAATAGAGTCAAAGGACAGCCCGTTGATTGGTCCCCAAATCTCACCCCTTAGACCGATTCACAACACAGGGTTTAAATCGCACTAGCCCCTCTCCCAGAGCAGCAGTTCCTGACTTGGCTTCCTATCAGAATCCCAGCGAGTCTTTGAGAGGAAACCCCCGTAAGTAGCCTGTACCCTGGCCCGGGGTTTCTGGGGGTGGGGCCCAGGCAGTAGTAGTTGCTTAAGCTTCCCAGGTGATTCCAATGTGCAGGGAGGCGGAGCGCCACTGCTCCAGAGACTGTTAACAATCATCAGAAGGTCCTCAGCTCCTCGGTGAGAACAGGGCCGGTGGGCACTGCTGGCTCCCGTTGATCCTGCCTTTCACTCTGTTTGAGGACTCCGAGTGTTACCAGCTTTGGGTGCAATTTCCAGCCCTTCCCTAGGCCTCAGTGATTTTTAAAGCACTATTTAATCAGGCAAATGCCAACAAAGAGAGATAAGATGGGAAGAAAAATTTCCATAAGGCATGATAAAAATAAATAAGTGAAAAAAAAATCTCAGGTTTAAAAGTAAAGCATGAGGCCCCGGCTGCTGTAGCTCAGTGGATTGAGCGCGGGCTGCAAACCAAAGCATCGCAGGTTCGATTCCCAGTCAGGGCACATGCCTGGGTTGCAGGGCACGGCCCCCAGCAACCGCACATTGATGTTTCCTGTTGGAGACTGTCCAACATCTGACCCTTGACACAGTCGGGACGAATGAGACGTGTCTGCATAGCAGAAGCGGCTGTGGCCGGATCTCCTGTCCATCTCTTCCTGTATGCCTGTCCCTATTAGCATCAGGTGGTGAAATTTTTGGAGACCTGTGCTTTATAACAGAATACTCTGCACGATGCCTCTGATTCTGCATGGAATAATTTGCTGACCACTAACTAGAAGCCCCTAATAACCCTAATGCTGCCCACTCCCCTCACCTGGAAAGTAGAGAATAGAATTAAACTATGGGCAGACTAGCTGCCAGAACATTGAAGGAAGCCATTGCTGGGAATGTCTAAGGAGTCAACATTCAAAAGCTCAAGATTTATTAGAACCACTGCCTTTCCCATGCCTTGGGCAGGAGTGGTTATTGTTGGGACCAGGTGGAGAGAGGAGGAAGGAGTTTTAATTAAAATATAATAATCTCAGTACATGGAAACATAATATAGCCCCCCCAGATATGTAGTTAATGGAGCAAGGTAAAGAATTATTTATCTAATTTCTATAAACAATAACTAGTTTTTAAAGCACTCCTTGTACCCCTTTGATTTAGACCAATCTACAGACATTTAGTAGATATTTAATTATTACTCAGCATGTGAAAGTTTGTGCTCGTATAGCTTCGTTGGTTATCTGATTAATGACCCTCTTGGTCAAAATAACCTTTGTTTAATATGGTTACTCTGTGGGACTTTTTGTAAATTTGTTTCTTTGTTTAATATGATTGATCTGTAAAACCTTCTGTGCTTTTTGAAATTATTTCTATGGTAACTGTTTCTGTGTTAATAATCATACTATGCATTGAATATTGTATAACCTTCCCTATAAAAATAAAGATTGATTTTTCTCGGGGAGTCAGTCAGGTCTAGAGAGCCTGGCTGTCCTCCGGCACCCCACCCGGTGTCTCGCTTCATTCACCTTAGCCCTGCATCCTTCAGGGACCCTGAGACCCCACCGAGGCTGGACCCCGGCAGTTTCCCTCTCTCTCTCTTTCTCCCTCCCTTCCCTCTCTAAAAATAAATAAATAAAATCTTTAAAAAAAAGATATTTAAAAAAACAAAGTAAAGCATGAGAAGTCAAACCCTGTGATACTTTATTTACACAAAAGAATAAAAATACTTTAAAAGGACTGATTAAAACTTATGTTTTTCAGCTTTTCCAATTCCTTCAACATGGAAACTGCTTCCAGTTCAGAAAGATGGAAGGTAAGTAATCATTAAACAAACACTTTACCTTTCTCCCGCACAAAACCAAAGAGCCGAGTTCCCCATTCTGCCTGTGGCGACCCAAACCACCCTCAGTTCAAGAACATCGGCGACTCCGCCAAACCGATCGTCAGATACGTCAGCAGGCAGGTGGGAGCTGTACCAAGTCATTACGAAAAGTCCCCAAAGAAAGTAAAATGGTAAAAACAATAGAAAAAGGATAAAACACAAACGAAATAAGAAAATGCCCGGTATTTACAGCCTCCCTCTGAAATGTGACCTTTGCTCTACTTCCAGCGTGAAACCGAAGCAGAGACCATTTCTCGGTGGGGGTCACATTTGGAGCTGAGGCCGGCCCGGGGCAGACATTCATTCGAAGGGAGAGACTCCGTCAGCAGCATGTCATGGTCTCCCTGCAGTTTTGTTACTAAAAACGGCACAAAGTGAATGATCCAATGTGGTCTTACGGAAATGACTTGCCACCACATTTCAGAACGAACTACTCAGAGATGCAGGCACTGGGTCCGGGAGAGCAGAGCAGGACAGCCACCACTTGGGCGAGGGACATGTGTCTTCTCAAGGCCGCAGGAGGGAAGCAGGGCTCCATGGCCTGGAAGCTTCTGCACTGAGTCTTCTAATAGCTCGTGGATTTTTGTTTAACTGCAGATCAGGCCTGTGCCGGTTTTTATTCTTTCGTTTTTTATGGCTGCTGCGCTGACTCCCTGAGGAAGTGGAAGCAGCAGCCTTCGGAGTGAGGTTCGCTCCCTGCACAGATCCACCCAGGACCTCAGGGTCCTCCTGGTGGGGCTCATTTTCCTGATTGTGGAAGTCTGGAGACGGGTCCCTTTCCGTCCCACTCCTGGTCCCCTCTTTTCAATGAGCTGGTCCTGGGCTCCTGGGCATGCACTTACTGCAGCTGCTGAAGTAACCGAGGATTTACTCCAGAGCCGCTCGGCTTCCTTAAACCTCCGGTTCCTTCCATCGTTTTTGCTGTCGGAGTTTTTTGGTTGGTCAGATACCTGTCCCAGACACGAATAATATTGCCATGCATCTGAGTGTCTTCCAGGTAGCTTCCTTCAAAAGCATCTTCTCTCCAAGTTTGCCAGCGGTCTGCCAGCTCCTGCTGCCGTTGAATGAGCTATGCCAGCTCCCGCCGGCTGTCCAGGATCTGCGGTGGCGCGGCCTTGCTCGGAATGAAGGTTTTTGTAGTTATCTATCAGTGGTTTTACTGGAGCGAAATAATCCATAGCCCCTCTCAAACTGATTTTTGGGGAACACTGTCTTTTTTGAGTACATTACCTAATAGATGAATTAAGCCAATCTCGATTGCCTTGTGTCTGGTATTCATTCATTTAAAAATGTAAGAAATGCACCGGGACCAGTGTGAATCAGGGGGCTGGGCATCATCCCACAAACCAAAAAGTCACCAGTTTGATTCCCGGCCAGGGCACATGCCTGGGCTGCGGGCCAGGTCCCTGGTTGGGGATGTGCAAGAGGCAACTGATCGATGTTTCTCTCTCGCATCCATGTCTCCCTCCCTCCCTTCGCTCTCTCTAAAAATAAATAAAATCTTTTAAAAAGTAAGATAAAATAAAAATTTTATAAATGTCTACAGTGTCCCAAATACCATGTTTGTTCCTTCTTACAGTTACTAAGATGAATGAGATACAGTCTTTGTTTGTTCTTTTGAGTGCAAGGTAGCAATCGAGCTTGTATGGAAGAATGGGGAAAGATTTATGCATTCCTTTGGGAACACTTGGATGCCTGTGACGCACTGGCCCAGTGCCGTGGTGGCATGCAGTAGGAGAAAAGAAAGATGTGTACCTGGTTTTCATAGTGTTATGACCTAGTGGGGGAGGCATCATGATTTATTAAGTCAAATTGAACACTATAATGGAAACTTTAGGGTGCTTAAGAGCACATAGCAAAGGTATACGTAATAACAGGATTCATTTTGATTAAAAAAAATAACTGCTGGAAGTTGTGAAGAGACAGTGAAGGTAAAACTGAGAAACAAAGGCTTACAAAATGCTCTTGTAAGCAGTTCAATCTTCCAAACAGTAAGTGGGAGACTTCAGGCTAAGCCTATTGGGCCAATAAGATCAATGTTTAATAAATACAGATTGGAGTCTGGGTCTGACTTCTCCTGACAATGACTAGGCACTTTTATAAAACTTAGAATGGGAGGCTGACGACTCCAGCAGGTCCCATTCAGTTAGGATCCTTCGCTGATACACATCAGACACCTGTGATAGGCTAAACACTGGCCCCCAAAGTTAGCCACATTCCAATCCCCATAACCTGTGAGAGACTATTGCCTTTGATGGCAAAAGGGACTTGACAGATGTGGCTGAGGTAAGGACCTTCAAGTGGAGAGACAGGCCTGAGTTACCGAGGAGGGCCCAGTGCGACCACTGGGGACCTTACGAGGAAAGGCAGGAGACCTGGGTGAGTCGAAGGCTAAGGGACCGCAGCAGCAGAGACTGGAGGGATGCAACTGTGGCCAAGGAATGATGCAACCTCTAGAAGCTGCAAGAGACAAACAGATTTTTCCCTGGAGAATTCAGAAGAGACCAGCTCCACTGACATATTCAGTTTACCCCCTCAAAACGCCCTCTGTAGTCTGACCTCCAGAACAATAGGATAACTCTGTGTGGTCTAAAGCCACTTCATTTGTGATAATTTGTAACAGCAGCAATAGGAAACTAATGTAACCCTCGATTACTTATGTAAACTTGGGAATCTTTATGGACAATCACTTTGATTGTCATTTCCTAACCTCAGATTTCTGCTGCCATTCTTCCTATAAAAGCAAAATGGTCTTCATCCTCCTCGTCCTCCTCGGTTACAGTATCCACTCAGAGGAAACTATAATGGAAAATTAATTACAATAAATAATGAGAAGACTACTTGAAAGTAAACTGCTGCTCTCTGCTTTTCTTCCCAATCAGCTCTGGAGTTAAGTTTGCTAGTCTAACTGTATTGCATTAGAAGCAAGCACATGATAGACATAATTCATGGCCGATCCTTGTTTTTCTGTCACATATTTGCAAGGAAATAAGGATGGAGGTGTGAGACTTTAAAATATTTGCTGATGATAGTCCATCATTTCCTCCAAAAGGATCATCAGTGCGGTGAGATGCTGTCCTTGATGTTGCTAGTATTTCCTCTATACCATTGATCTTGAGAATATTAGAGAGCTCAATTTGATTTAATAAATCAAGATGTCTCCCCTACTAGATCATAACTCTGTGAAAACCAGGTACACGTCTTTCTCTTTTCCTACTGCACACCGCCTCTGCACTGGGCTGAGCAAAGTGAGTCAGAAGGAAAAGGTCAAGAACCATAGGATTCCACTCATATGTGGGATATGAAACAGCACGTAACACAAAAACTCATAGACACAGACAACTGTATGGTGCTTACCAAAGAGAAACAGGGTTGGCGGAGGAGTAAAGGGTAAAGGGAGTCAAATATATGGTGACAGAAGATCTGACTTTGGATGGTGAGAATACAATGCAATGTACAGATGATGTATTATAGAATTGTATACCTGAAACTCATATAATCTTATTAACCAATATCATCCTAATAAATTTAGTAAGATTTTTAAAATGTTATCAGTAAAGTAAAAAAAACAAAATTACAGTAGATGCCCTGACCTGTGTGGCTCAGTTGGTCAGAGCATTGTTCCATAACTGAAAGGTTGTGAGTTCAATTCCCGGTCAGGGCACATATCTAGGTTGTAAGTTCGATCCCCAGTCCGGGTACAGGTACATGGGTCCCCCAGTCCAGATAGCTACAAACCCTGGTCTGGACGCATACAGGAGGCAACCAATTGGTGCTTCTCTCATGTATCAATATTTCTCCCCCTCCCTTCCTCTCTCTCTAAAAGCAATGAAAAGAATGAAAAAAAAAATTAGAGTGGAGAAGGAAAGCTGCTTGTCAGATCCCACTCCAGCTGTGGGCCATGTGGAACGTGTTCCAGAGCCTTTCCTTTTACATTCGTACACATACGAGTGGATCCTGATACACAGTTAAGTGGATGCATGGCACCTGCAATAGCAAATAGGAAAGCAAATTCCTAATATGATGAAATGCATCCATAGTAATTAAAGTGGTTCTAGGGAGCAAATGAATCTGCCGTGTTATTACCAGCAAGAGTAGCTTAGCTTCAATGATTTAAAAACCCTAATATAACCAAGGTCACTCTGATAAATTTAATTTAAAATTTAAAAATTAAATCTGTTATTGTAGCATCAGCCAATGTTCTAATATTGGATCTTTTTTGAATTAACAGAACAAATTGAATTTAGCTAAAAAAAAAGAGTCTGACGTGATGGATGTTCACCAACTTTCAAATGCCTCCCAGTGCTGAGTATTTCTTGTTTACCTGCCTAGATCTGCCCCTGACCCCATGCCTTGCCCCAGGAGGCTGATGTGTGTGAATTACAGCAATGGGCTTCCTTCCACATACTGCCTCTGTCGTGGTTTCTGGAAGCTCTGCTCGCGCATTGGAAAGTCATTCATTAAACTCTCCTCCAAGCTGTGTGTGCATTTTTTATTTGCTCAGCTCACACAATCATTTCTTAAAGTTATATTTTGAAGCAAAGCAATTCCACCAGAATCTATTCTATTTGAAATCAATTGTTCCTCAGAGTCTAGACTGAAGTTATTGTAATACTTATTTGGCTTTGCCCTTGACATTTTTCAATGAATAGGTAATCTCTCCTAAGCTTCATCCTACAGAGCTCTGAGGTCTCAGTTGAGAAGTTTTCTAAATGTTTCCACAGATGCAAAACTCTTTTTCAAAAGAAATTTAGACCTACAGGGAAGAGGAATAACTCTTCTTTCAGGTGGGAATAACGGTGAGACTTCTGTATTTTTATAAGAAAATATCAAGTCGTGATGGTAAAATATGACATAAAACACATTTGAATTTCTTTAATTAGCTAGTGCTCCAGTAACTCACTAAATAATTTAACCTTGAAATGACTCTGATTGATCTAGCAAAATCGGTTCAACGTTGTAGAGATTCAACCACCTCTGTACACAGAACTCCTTCTCATTCCGTTCTATGAATAAAAAATGGATCTCTACATGTCCTTACTGAAGGTATTTAATGTCACTGTTCTACTACGACTACCAGGGACATCTTCGTACACATCTCCTGGCACATCTGCACGAGGCAGGTAACAAGGAAAATACTAAAGGTATCATGTTTTACTTTTTCCAGCTGCATATTCTAATCTGCTTATGAGCTGTGAAATCACTTTTGTGTGTTCACCAGTATTAGTTCCATTGCAAAGTAAAACAGAAAGGACAAATCAATGTATATATTAAGGGCAAGTATTATTTTATGAAATGTCATTTTAGCTATATACAAGGTCTCGCACATATGATGCCCATTTTTATTACGAAATCCTAAGCATGTAATTCTGTAACATGACCATATCACACTCAAGCACACCCTATGACATTTTAGGTGAAATGTTCAAATTAAAACTATAAATTATTACACTCATATTATTACCCTGCCAGCCACACTCAAGCAGGCCATACTTCTGCCGGACCTTGTATATACACAAATATATATAGACATGTATGTAGGTTTGTATACTGTGTGTGTCATAGTGTAAAACATTTTTTTCTTAGGATGGGTTACAGTCAAAAAATCTGAAAACCAACCCATGATATAGACCCAGAAACAGAACTTCTATACCTCAGAATATGCACATTTTCAACCTGACTGCTACTGATCGTTTGATGAATCCATTTATGCTTCTATTGATGTAAGTAAATTCTTTTTCTTTATATCCTCAAATTTTTATTTTATGACTCCCTCCAATCTTGTGGATTTTAAATATCTTTGTTTCAATTTGCATTTCTCTGATCCTCCAGTGAGGCTGAGGTTTTCATCTGTGAATTGCCTAACATTTATTGTAAATTTTCCTATTACTTTTCTTTATTATTTTCACTAACTCTTGATATGTTCTGAATAGTAATCCTTGTCTCTTAAAGAAGTTGCAAATACTTATTCCTATTGCTTTTCTTTTAACTTTGTGGTATGGTTAGTCACATAGAAGGAAGTTGTAAATTAGATAGTCATTTCATCAATGTTTTCTTTTTAAAAAATGATTTGCGATTTCTACTTCTTGTCTGAGAAATCCATCTATCCCCAAGGTCATAAATATATTCTCTTCTATGAGTTTAAAATAGTTTGAAAGTTTTGCATTTTTTTCATTTAGGCCTTTAACTCATTTGGAATTTATTTTTGTTATGGTGAGAGGAAAGAACCTAATTTATTTCTTTGAGATGGAAACCGAATTGTTTCCACATCAATAATTGAATAGTTAGCTCTTTTCCCACTGATTTGTCATACCATCTTTAAAAAAGTGTTTTACATGCTTGGTTTCCTTCTGGAGTCTCCATCATGTTCTGTTGGACACTTCCTTGTGGCGGCACCAAGACTACAGCGTCAGGAGTTTCAGGATACGGGGATTCAAGTCCCGTCTGTTTGTTCTTGTTTTTCTGCATTGTCTTGACTATTATTTTTGATGTTTACTTTTCCATATGAATATTGAAGTTGTTTTGTTAGGCTCTGTGTTGAAATCTTGCTGTAGCTTTGTTCTACCTTGTTCTTTGTCTACCTAAACTCTTGTTAAGATTTTAATCAATATTAAAATCTGCTGTCAACAGCTCTGCTGAAGCTGACTCAGCAGAGCTGAATGCCTGGACCCCAGTGGGAAGAATCCAGCACATCCCATGTACGGCCTCGCCTCACGCCCACCTCCCGGATTCCGTCTCTGTCTGATGGAAACGCAGCTGCACCTGGACGCCCAGCTAAAAGCACTTTGGGAAACGTGCACTTAGGCTTTCAAGCCTTCGCAGTACAGAGCAGTGAAGAGTGGGTTTCAAACTATGGGCTGCACTCTGTTAGTGGCTCACAAATGGCATTTATAAAATGAAATAAAACAAAATATAAATTGTTAGTAGGCCTAGCAAAAATAAGTATTGTTTCATGAAAGTTTTATAAATACACACACACACATAAATATATTTAAACATATACAATCACATGCCACACAATGATGTTTCGGCCATCGACGGTGGCCCCATAAGAGTATAATGGAGCTGAAACATGTCCGTCACCAAGTGACGTCACAGCTGTCAACAGAGGGGTGTTCGATGGGCATTATTGGCTGACAAGAAAATCTATGACAGAATAAAAGGAAACCAAGCAAACTGCCACGGACATGTTTCTGGAAAGAGTAACGCCTCCTCAAAAAGAGCCCAGGAGGGTTTTCCAGGAGGCATTTCCACAGAAGGCACTGTTATCCCAGGAGAGGCCGGCTCCGTCCGTTCCTGCCCCAGTGGGATGACCTTCCAGTGCGATGAGATGCGGAGCTGGAGGACAGTGACATCATTGTCCCCGACCCAGTGTAGGCCTGGGCTCAACATGCTGCCTAGAAAGGAAAGGCCTTCCAAAAACGTAATGAACACAAAGTACACGTATGCACATTCTCCACAATCCACCCTTCTTCGACAGTTACCATCAAAAGAAAAAAATCTGTTTTTACAAAAGGCAGAGGAATGAAAAAACTAATCATTATTAAACTTTGGCAAAAGATCTGGAAAGAAACAAAACTGAGCGACACATCTGGTGTGAGCAGCCGATAGCCTGCGCGCCCTTAGTAAGTAACATGTGTCCAAACTGTGTACCCCTCCCCACTTCGTCCACCCCGCAGCTGGAAAAAAGGATACCCTGGGATAGAACTAATAGAATGCTCATTTATTTAGCCAGGGACAGAGGGAACCCTAGTGCCAACACAGAGGTAGATTCCTAACTGGTCATCAGACAGAACAAAGGCAAAACACTGGTTGCCTCGGGGTGCTGGGCTTAGGAGTGATAAAGTGTTTAAATTCTAGTTTCTAAATTTTCTGTAGTGGGATGTGTTACTCTTACAATGCAAAGAGAGCTCCAACCAACCCCAAATCACATGTGTGTTAGTTTACTGCTTTATTGTTAATGTCCTGACCGTTGAAGAAGAGCCTCTAGGAGTCCTCGTAAATTCTCCTTCTCTTCCGCTCCTGGTCGTGGGCAGTCTTCATTTCCAGAGGAAGACAAGCAGGATTCCACAGCGTGGGGGCCTGGGTCAGGTCTGCCTGGGCTTTACAAAAATGATCCTGGGAAGCATTCCACAATTTCCCTGATGGCTAGAAACAGCAATACTTACTAGTCCGTATGCTGTCTAGGCCCAAGCTCTGGGCATAGCAGAGAGAAATAAAATGTAGTAGAGATGGCCCCTACTTATGAAGAGTGTAATACGTAGTCAAGGGCGTAAAGAACATAAATGTGGTCAGCAAACACAGAGACCGACATGGTGTAAACCGAGAGGGCAAAGTGGAAGACAACAGGGGAGTACTGGAGCCAACCGGGGTGATGCCTCCAAGATTTCTGGAGGCGGTCATGGCGATGTCTTCCTTTTACTCTAATGCAATATCTTTTCCTCTAAGAGATTAGTAGAAATGGGAATTCTGAAAATGCAGATATTTCCCTGGTTGGGAAAGTAACTTAAAGCAAGGCTGACCAAGTCCGCTGACTCCAGGTTAGCACTCTGATTTGAGAGAACCTTCAGGTTTCGTGGGGAAACAGATCTTTTCAGCACATGACTTTAGGGAACTAAGTATGATCTGATTTACTTGCAAGTTGTTAATACTTCATGAAAAACCAAAATTTCCTATGAAATTACTGTGCCTTCCATTTGACTGAACAGCTAGGGACAGATCTCGGACTAGAAGGGTTCAAATTCTCACACCTTGCCCAAGTGCCGCACAACACTGAAAACCAGACAGACTGTAATATTGTGGAAGATAATTGTCTTCCTTATTAAAAACAGCACCCTCTCCCCCATACCCCCAACAGCCCAGTGCTCAATATGTCATTTTTTAAACCATCCTCCACCTTCATAAAACTTCATCATTGACAGTGGACAACTCTGAAGCTATTGCTGGTACTGGGATCTGAGACAGCAATTTTTCTAGAGGTGGACACAGGTGGGAACTGAAGAAATTTTACAATTTGAGCGTGGGAGGGAGCTAACAGGGAGTCGCGGCCACACCTCTGACTGAGAAAGCTGCTTTGGAACCGTGGGCTTTTCCCAGAGGATGACCTGTGGGGTGGAACACACCCAGAGCTCAGGCCAGCTGTGAGGCTGGGAACCGGGTGGAGGACTCGGGTTTCATCGGGGTGAGGCTGGCAGCTCTGGGGCCACCCAAACGCAGTGCTTCTGCTCTGCTCTTACCAACACTGCCTCAGAAGATCCCTGGCGAGGAGCAGCTGAGAAGGGAAGAGATCCAATATGGTGGAAAGATGAATCTTAATGGCCTAACCATTCAATCTTAAGGGTGTTTCTCCAACCCCCAAAAATTGTGAGAAAAAAATTTTTTTTTGCATATCCACCTTTAGGTCACGAAGAAGGAAAAGCAACCCAATCAAACTTCTAGAAGCAAACCAGCTCACCACTCTGGCACGTGGATTTGAGCTGTCTGGCCAGAGGTCAAGGTTCGGAGGTAAACCTGAATGTTCGACCAAGGAACATCTATTTCCTCAATGCAGGGATGGCCTCGCTCTGGGCCAGGAAGAAATCAGTCCAGAAGCTGAGTGTCTTCCCTGCCTGTTCAAGCCCGTCTTTCTACAGCTCTCTCAGGTTTCCTGGGAAAGCCGGCTGTGGCCAGAGGCACAGACGATGATCTGCTGCTTCGGGGGAGGAATCTGGGGCTTTTCACTTGATCATCTGAGTCTCTTCATGTGCGTCATAAAACTCTTCCTCCTCGCTCTCACTCCCGAAAGCGCCCTCCTTGTCCAAGGACTGAAACGGAAATAGAAGAGGGTGGGAAAGGATGTTAGGACGTTTCTAAAATGAAAATTACTATCTAGCACTTAACTGAGCAATGTATTTCCATGACATCTATTCCCCTAAGAATTAGCCCCTAAGGTATTCTAAGAAACCTAATGAATCATCGGCCACCTTTATTCCTCTGAAAATCAGCTGCCAAAATAAAGTCTCTGAAAATCAGACCCTACCTTTGTTTTCCAGCAGTTTTGCTCAAATCTGTTTAATCCAACCAGACACACGTTCCCCCTCCCAAAACTATCATCGTCTAAGTGTTAATTCTGAATGATTGAGACCAATACAGCCATACCTGTGCGGTATCCAAGGTCTGTAAAGACAGAGCTTCCTCCCCCAGCCTCCGGTATGAATACACCTGAAGGTCAGAAACCGTCTCCAGCAAAGGAGTGTTGAGGGTCTCTGGCAGTAATAAACTCAGGAGGCCCGAGGTCAGGCCCGAGGCTCCAAAGACAATGAAAGGCAAAGACCACTGCACATATTTCTGTGGGGGTGGAGAGCAGAAGGAAAACACACAAAAACGCAGTATCAGTTTCCTTGGAGATGACATCAGCGGTCTCGACTGAGGACCTGCCCTGTTTACAATCCAGCTCATGCCTTCCCACTGGAAGACTCTATAAACCACCTCTTTCCCCAAAGGGAGTTACCCTGGGGCATCAGTGATACCTCGGGCACACAGACAAAGCAAGTAAACAACACAGCCACTGGGGTCCGAGCAGCCTCGGAGCCGCCTGCTGTGTTAGGCGTGGGGCGTCCACTGTGGGAGGAGTAGGCCAGGCCCCCATGGCCGGAGGTCACGGACACCTGGTGCTCAGCTTCCGCTCCAGGTGGGCAGCTTGTAACACAGTGATCCCCACAGAGTCTCCACTTGGGAAATGCCCCAAACATTTGCCGATGGTGAACTTTAACGTTCGCAACCCTGGCATCAGCCAAACGATCCCGCATAGGCTCAGGGATTCGCTTAGCAGCACTCCCGAGAGGCAGAGGGGTTAGAGGTACACGCTTCCTGAAAAGAGCGAGAGACGCCAAAAGCATCCTACACGGACCCGTAGTTGGAAACTACCTGAACGGGGCGTGGCTGAGGGCCCGCGTGGTTCAAGCACTCGCCTCAGAGATCCAGAAGATATTTTCAGGAAAATTTAGTTTCTTTAAATAAAAGCAGGTTCAGGGATAACCCAGGAGAAACTGTCCCTGCGGGGTGCTGCCACGGGGCCTTCCTGAGCTGACCCACGTGCTGGAATTCCTGCACAGCAGCTGCTCAGCATTCTCTCCCTGGGCTGGGCTTCCACACTCTGAGGGCCCGACCACTGCTGGTGAAGATGGCCCCTTGGGGAATGTGGAAGAGTTTGCTGATTTTGCAAAAGTGAAGAGATGACGGAGGAGGAGGAGGACATGGGGGGAGGGGAGGGGAGCAGGGGGAGGGGGAACGAGGGCTGGAGAGGGAAGGGGGATGGGTAGGGGGAGGAAGAGATTCTCTGACCTCTGGCCACCTCTGGGCACACATGCACTAAGGCTGTGCTACCGAATCAAAGGGAACACAACATTCGCCCCTTGTCAACCCAGCCGGAGCCCACAGAGACCCAGTGCTGGGTTTTACCATGCTTTATGGTAGCCGGCCGAGGGTGGGTCTCTTGAACAATAAACCCCTAATGTCAGACACATTTTATATAATGGGACTAATAGGACTCCTTCAAAAGAAGGGCTTTGTAACCTGAAATTAAGCATGAGACATGGAGAGAGATGCTCAGAGAAAGGAAGTGCATCTCAATGCCAAAGAAGGAAAAGCCACGGTGGCATTTCGGAGACGTCTTGTGCTAGGAAGTGGGGAGGAAAGATGCCGGGGTAGGGACAGTCGTCTACAGGACAGACACTCCAGCGCCACACCAGACCTGAGTTCTTCCCCGCTGAGCTCGGCTGGGACAGCCAGAGCTCGGACCCAGCAGGGACTGCACAGGGCTCCGCGGGCTGTCACAGCACCTGATGTCTCCTACAGGGAAGGACTTGTGGGCTGTCATTTAAGTCTAACCCCTTTGTTTTGACTATAAACTTTGGAAAATGGCAAAAAGTTAAGAAATGCACTGCTTGGCATATTTCTCACTGATCTTCTTTTCCAAGTGGTATTATGCCTTTGGGGAGGGCGTGGCACCTCTCTCTGCAGCATTCTCCTGTGTTGTACAGGGGGCAACAATGCCTGCCTCGAAGGTTACTGTGAAGAATGCATGGGATTATATACAGAGAGTTTAGCTCAGAGCCCAGCATACAGCAGGCACTTAATAAATATTTGCTAATTAACTTGGGAAGGGGGAAAGGAAGGGGGAAAGAGTGGCCTTAGCTGAGAATCCAAGGAACACAGCAGAAAATCAGAGCCCGCGGGGAGGGGGCGGTAACAACATCCTTGGTCGGAGTCCATCTGTGCCCACACACTCCATCTAAAAGGATCCTTAGCTTCAAAGGCCCAAGCGTTCCCAAAGCAGAGAGTCATGAAAAACAACAGGACAAAATGCAAACCAACCAGTGAGGGGATGAAGGGAGCAATAATCCCGCCGACTCGGGAGAACATGGAGCACGTTCCAAGCCCGACGTTCCTGAAAGGCATCAAGAAAGAGCTTTTACAAAATCAGTAAGTTCCGGGGGCACAACTGAACGACCTCGGGGGGCAGTGGGCCTAGCACAACATAACCTGAAGGGAAGGTGCAGGATCCCCCAGAGCAGTGCTGCCTCCTGGACTTCCTTATTGTGACGCCGCCGCCAAGGGCTCCGTCTGCACCGCCCTGGTGTGGGAACCACCAGACACACACAAGGACAAGCCCAGAATGGGGCTGAGGGTGGGGATGACTTGCTTTGTTTAAATTAATTTAAATTTCAACTGCCAGGCGAGGCTACTACCTACCCTGCCAGGGCAGGTTAGTTACAGAGGCGAGTGCAGAACTGAGCACGTGGCTATTCCCTGTGCAACGTGCTTTTGTGGGCCTGGGGACCTTATGCCTCCTACCAGTTAGTATAGCCATAGAGAGCCAGAGCCTCAGGATCAACTCGAATCAACCACTAAAGCGCTGGGCATATCAGTAGGAGAGCACTGAGGATGTTTTCACAGGAAACCAAGGACATCACCTTCCTGCGGAGTGCGGGCATGAACGGTGGGAGGAAGTGAGCATTTCGATAATGGGCACAGGTAGGGCCACCACGCACCCCCAGTTTCCCCACACTAATGGTCAATAACACATTCCTCTCAAGTGTGTCCCGGTTTGGAAGAAGTGGTCACCCTGGTTCACAGCCAGAAGCCAGGAAAGTGAGGTTCCAGGAACAGTCAGAAATGATGAGCCAGCTGCAAACCACCTGATCTCTTAACGGACAAAAGGCAGAAAAAACCGCTAGGCTTTCTGCGTGAATAAGGGAACAGAGGGATTCATCTGGGCTGGGACAACTGTCGAAAACTGGGGGAGTGCTGACTGAGGGAGCCCTGGCCCAGCTCACAGGGCAGCTCTGTGAGGACAAAGCTGTCCCTCCCCCAGCCCTCCGTTCGGTGTTTGTGTCTTGTTTTCTGG
Source organism: Tonatia bakeri (assembly GCA_004024845.1). NCBI lineage: Eukaryota > Metazoa > Chordata > Mammalia > Chiroptera > Phyllostomidae > Tonatia > Tonatia bakeri. Next base: position 129,191 of record PVIA01003506.1, on the reverse strand, counting down.
TATGAGGGAAACTTAGGGTGGAATGTGGTCTTCTATATTCTTCTATTTTTTTTATTGATTTGAGAAACAGAGAGGGAAATCAACTTGTTGTTCCACTAATATGCGTTCTTAAAGATTTTATTTATTTATTTATTTATTTATAGAGAGAGAGAGAGGAAAGGAGAGAGAAAGAGAGGGAGAGAAACATCAATGTGTGGTTGCCTCTCATATGCCCCCAACTGGGGACCCGGCCTGGGGACCCGGCCTGCAACGCAGGCATACACCCTGACCGGGAATCGAACCAGCAACCCCTTGGTTTACAGGTCAGTGCTCAATCCACTGAGCCACACCAGCCAGGGCCACTTATATGCATTCTTGATGGACTTTTTGTATGTGCCCTGACTGGGTATGGAATCCACAACCTTGGTGTAGTGGGACAAAGCTCTAACCAAGTGAGCTACCTGCCAGGGCTGGAATATGCTTTTTTTTTTTTAAGATTTTATTTATTTATGTTTAAAGAGAGGGGAAGGGAAGGAGAAAGGGAGAAAAACATCAATGTGTGGTTGCCTCTTGCATGCCCTCTACAGGGGTCCTGGCATGCAACCCAGGCACGTGTCCTACACTGGGAATCGAACCCGCAACCCTTTGGTTCACAGGCTGGCGCTCAATCCACTGAGCTACACCAGCCAGGGCTGGAATATGTTCTTTTTAATATAACCATGTCCTACTCATTAAAACCATCTTAACAACCAATATGCAAATCTAATATTTATTACTCTATAGAATTATCTTCTTTAAAGTGTGTATATTTTATAATATTATTAACCAACATTACCCCAATACATTTAATTTTAACAATATGTATATTTTGTGCTAAAATATAGGCTCTGTGAAAACAGGGACTTTGTCCCCTTGGCTGTCATGTGCCTGACACAGGATGGGTGACTTTATTAATAAATGAAGTCCACTGAAATTAGATAACACCTGAGCACTATTTGGGTGACAAGACAGCTTAGAGCAGAGCACTTCACTCTCAATTTACATGCGGGAGCTCAGCTCATGATAAAGCTACAATTCCACAGCCGAGAGAGCAAAGAACAGTCTACACGCACAGTTTCTGAGCTAATCACTACTTGCTGAATCGCTGCTGGCCCCCACTAACTCTACTCTGGGGGAAGTGAGAACCCTACCTCTGGCGATGCCAGCGTGTCCACCAAAGCAGGGGAGGAGGGGGTGTGCAGTGGAGGGGGCTTACCTGATGACGGTAGGGTAGAGCTCAGAGGTGTAGATATATGCTACGTTAAAGGCGGCACTGATGGTCAGCTTCCCCAGCAGAGACAAGGAATGGCTGTTCACCACGGCAAACACACCTGTGTCTGGGGAACACAAGCGACACTTGTGAGGTCTGAGGTGCGACAAAGCTGTTTTTAATGACTCAGTTATTGGGTGGCCAAAAAGTCTGCTTAGTTTTGTTTTCTGTAAAATAAAAGACATATTTTTCATTTTCACCAATAACTTTATTGATTGGATATTTTGAGTTTGTTGGCTATCTCCAGCATGGTACAATGTTGATTGTTCTCAATTAATGTCTTGATTTGATTGCTATAAGCTTCAACTGGTCTACCCAACTGTGGAGCATCATCCAGTGAGAAATCTCCAGCACAAAACTTTGCAAAGTACTTTTGACGCATTCAATCAATCACAGCACCTTCCTCATACACTGCACAAATCTTTCTATGTGTTTCAGCTGCATTTTAACCTTTCTTGAAGTAATAAAGCACAATATGACAATTAGCACAATACGCCAATACATGTTGTGTATTTTATTCCACCCTCAATATTAAAATGGCTACACACAAATTTACCAATTTTGATAGGTTTTTTTAAATGCAATCTAACAAAATTGTTTTGAATGAAGTTAAAGACAGCTAAGCGCTACTAGAGACATCTTACGGGGAAAAACCAAATGAACTTTATGGCCAACCTAATAGTTTTGAAGGAGTGAGACATTAATGTGGATCTCACACAGCAAAGAGCAAAGGCACATTCAGAAGGTTAGTGACCACACACAACACACGTGCAAATACTTCCTCAGTGATTTGGCTATTCCCACGAAATCTTACATGGCCGAGGTCATTTTGTATGACCAAACTTGGACTCACTCCTGAATGACAGAGCTCCCTGAAAACTTCTGCACTGTAGTAAAGTAAGCTTCAGGGTAATCGTCAACTTTCATTGACCACAGGTGGTAACTGTGTCTCCTTTTTCCCCAACCGGGTTCAACAATGAAGGACATAAAAATGGTGGTCAGCGCAACAAACTCTGGCCCCTGAGAGGAGTTCTATCTTCTAGAGAAGGAGGCAGGGATGAGGGCAGAAAAACTTCTATCTTCTGTTTGAAGTCCTCAGTGTTCCATTGCAAAAATAAGGAATAATCCCATTAAACTACTACCAGAAGTTTCAAAACATTAATGATCATGAAAGATGAGACTTAAATATGAAACCACTTTCAATCCTTCCTCCTCCTCAACTAATCAACGATATTTCAGTTCCTGAATGTAACATTTTTACATAACATGGAAAAATACATTTTATGTCAGTTCACTTCTCTATCAAAAATACAATCCATTATCCTGTGGTTCTTATTAACATTGTCCCATCTGGGATCTTACAGTTTAATCATTCCCTTTCAAACCGATTTAACCTCTCCCCTTCAATCACCCCACTAGCTTCTACCTTCAAAATAATAATTTTCTTCTGAGGAAAAAAAATCTCACTGACTCCATTGTACTTCTCCCTTCACTATCAAACATCTCCAAGGAGTGACCCACCTTCCATTTCCCCAAATGTGGCTGCCCTGTCACTCAACATGGTCTGGCTCCCAATGCCAGCCTCTCCCAAAATGCCTACTCTTGAAGGTCAACAGCGATGTCTTTATCACCGAAGTAATTGCCTCTCACTGTCCTTGACATTTCTGCCCAATAGAACACGCCTGTCCCCTTCCTTGGGCCTGCATGCATGGCTCATATATACAAACCCTTCTTCCCTTCAATGACTCAAATATGCAACATCCTCTCCTTCCTTTGACCTTCACTGCCCCTGTTTAGCAGTCCATTCAACTGCCCTGCTCCAGACACCCTCTAGTTTTGGCTTGCTCTTCCATCCGGTCTGCCCACAATACATTTCCAGGTAGCTCAGGCTAAGGTAGGTGTTGTGTTTGCATCGTGTCCCTCTCGGCACCTCCCCTAGCGAGACACATGGTGATGCTCACTAAATATCGCTGAACAAATACGCAGAAGGATGAGGACAGGGATTAATTCCGTGCAAAGAACCTGTGTTCAGGCCCCTGACTGTCTGAGGAGGGAGGCATGTAATACACTCCATTCTACAATATGTTTCGCCTTCCCTGCTTGACAATGAAATAAATCTTCATCTACTTTAAAGATGGCGTCCTGCATTCAGCGGCCCAGGCACTGCCAAACTCGACCATCTGGGGCCTTCTCCTCTTCTGCCAGGCTATTTGGAAGAAGATATTTGCAATTTTAAGTACTGAATATATTATTTTAGGCGGTGAGGTGCCTCTGGAAAAAGATTCCTGCCTTTTGGCACTTACCCTGAGATATGTATCTGGACTCTTGATATATAACCACTTCAATTAAACCAATAATGAGGGCAAATTAAATCCATCAATTACTTGCCAGAAAACTGAGTGAGTCGGGGAAAGGTATTGGGTGGCACTGAAGCAAACAGAAATGTGCACATTTGTCTGATTGCAAATGAACTCTGGGTCTGTTTCCCACCCATGCAAGATGGCATCTTTCAGAACCGTATGCAGACGTGCCGCATTTTAACAACAGGTGAGGGGCTGCCACACTGAAAACTGAATTCAAGTGGCACGTCACACAAAGCCTATAATCTAAGCCACCACGAGATCCAAGGCTGGAAGAAGTCCCCCACGGGAGGCTTGGGACTGTGCAGCCCATCTGGGGAGCCTGGCTTAGCCACGTGCCCACGGCATCAGCTTAATACCTCATCTGATCCCGAAACTTTCCCTCTCTGTTCCTGCCAATGGAGTCTGCCATTGCCGCTTCAACCTGTGGGAATTCACTTTTTCCCAAGGCTGTCCATGTGCATTCCAGACAGCTCTGATGGTTAGAAAATTATCTCTGATTCTTTTTGGGGCTCCTGCCTGTGCCACTGCTGGGCTGCTGGGCCTCCTAAGTTAATGTGTAGGAAGGCTTTGCAGCCACTGGGCTGGTTCCCTGGATTCCTGACCTTGGTTCTTCATCTAAGAATGAAATAGATATTATTGGCTATTGCCAATGAATGTTCAGAGAGACTGTTTGAAATGAGAATGATTTGAAAGGGGACATTTAACTCCATTATCTTTGAGGGAAAAAGGGGGAATTCTCCAAACACTTGGCTCCTTCAAAGTATTGAATTCAAGAGGTTCAATTTTATTTCAATGATGCAGTTACGTTTTTGGAACCAACTATCAGAAAGTTTTCTCAGAGCCATTTGGAGTCGCCAGGACAAAGTGTCTCAGTATATCATAGTCAAATGTAGCTAACCCCCAAAAGTAAAAACCCATCTCACTCATCCACTCCATTCACTCAGTGATGACAGTAAATCTATCATTGCTTCTGCACATGTATGAAGTCTCTCAGGCAGCTGTGGGCCTCTGCTTTGGTATATAGGTCAAGCATAGAACCTCTCAATTCATTCTATTTCCTTCTGGACTCTTTTTCTTTTAAGGGAAAACACCATTTTTGCACACAGTTCTTGTCACTTGAGTTTTGCCATTGTGAGAATTTCACATGAATGAAGTAACAGTGTGTAGACTTTTGTGTCTGGTTTCTTTCAATTAGCACAATGCCCCCGAAATTTATCCCTGTTGTCATTCATTCCCTTTTTTTTTTCCTTTTTGGTTCAGTAATATTTCATTGTATGGATGTACCACAATTTGTTTATCATTCCTTAGTGGATGGACATCTGGGTTCCTTTCAGTTTCGGGCTATTATTCATAGAGCTATTATGAACATTTACATTGAAATCTGTGTGGACCTATTTTCTGCTTTTCCTGGGTAAAGTTGAGTCATATGGCAAGTGTGTGTTTTGTTTTAAAGTAAGCTGCAAACAGTTTCCAGAGTTTCCATGCCATTTTGCATTTCCATCAGAAGTATACAAGGCCTGGCAGGAAAAAGTCCAGCCATTGTTAATACAACGAGAAGGCTTTGCATAACATCGGTGTAACGTGGCAGCCAAGGAGAGCAGACTGGAGTGCACATGTGTGAACAATGGTGACTTCATTGCACTAGTCAGCGGGGGCGGTAGACATGGATGAGTGAATGCATTGTGTGGTCCTCGCATTCAAAATGACTCAGCACCAGTTATGTGGTCTCATGAAGTAACAGTTTTACTTCTTTGGGAATCAAACCAACAGCCCTTTGGTTAGCAGGCCTGCGCTTAATCCACTGAGCTTTCCAATTTGAATTCCTTTAATTTCTTTTTATCACCTTGCTGTATTTGATAGTAATTTCAGTACAATGCACCATAGAAGTGGTAGGCTGACATCCTAGCTTTTTTCCTGATCTTAGGGAGCCAAGTACTTATTTTTTCACTATTAAATTTGGTGTTGGCTATAGGTTTTGCCTCGATGCCCTTTATCAGATTAAGGAAACTTCCAGTTGCTGATAGTTTTTGTAATGAGTGTGTGTGGAGTTATGACAAATGCATTTTCTAAACATAATAAAAAGATCATGTGTTTTTTTCCCTTTTTGTTTTTTTTTAAAGATTTTCACTTATTTCTTTTTAGAGAGAGGGGAAGGGAAGGTGACAGAGAGAGAAACATCAATGTGTGGTTGCCTCTCGTGTGCCCCCTCCTGGTGACCTGGCCTACAACCCAGGCATGTTCCCTGATTGGGAATCAAACCAACAGCCCTTTGGTTAGCAGGCCTGTGCTTAATCCACTAAGCAATGCCAGCAAGGCGTTTCTGGTTTTTTTTAATATGGTGAATGACACTGAGAAGCTTTTGAATGTTAAATCAACCTTGCATTTACGAGATAAACCCAGCTTAGGTTCAATTTGCTAATATTTAGTTAAGGATTTTTGTATCTATATTAATAAGGGGGCCATTGGTCTGCAGTTTTCTTGTAATGTCTTTGGTTTTAGTATCAGGATAAGTGCTGGTCTCACAGACTAGACTGGGAAAGTATTCCCTCCTTTTTCATGTTCTGGAAGAATGGGAAGAACTGGTATTCTCATGTGTTTCATAGAATTTACCAGGGAAGCCATCTGGACCTGGAATTCTCTTTGTGAGAATGTTTTTTAACTCTAAATTCAATTTCTTTAGTAGGTACGGAGCTATCTGGGTTATCTGTGTTTTTAAGTATACTTTGGTAGTTTGTATCTTTCAGGGAATGTATCCATTTTTCCCAAGTTGAATTTATTTGCATAAAAAGTTCATAACGCTCCCTACAGCTGCTTCCTACGGGTTCTTTGGTCATGTCCGTCCTCTCATTCATCTTTATTACCGTTACCGGTAATCTGGGCCCTCTCTTTTCTTCATTAGTTTGGCTAGAAGCTTATTGATTTTATTGATCTCAGACATCCAGCTGTTGGCTTCATTGATTTGTCCCTATCATTTTCCTGTTTATATTTCATTGATTTTGCTCTTATACTTATTTCCTTCCTCTGCTTGCTTGAATTTGTCATTTTTTAAAAAAAATTTGCCTTCTATTTTCTTAAGGAAGAAGCTTCGATCACTGATTTGAAAAACCTCCTTTATTTCTGATATGCTTTAAATGATGTAAATTTCTCTGCCTTACTGCGTCCCTCAAACGTTGATATTATGCTTTAATTATTGCTTAACTAAAACTATTTTCTAGTTTTCTTTGTGATTTCTTCTTTGACCCATGTGTTTGTAGAAGAATGCTTTTGGAAATCCATATACTTGAGGATTTCCTAGATTATCTTTCTGTTATTGGTTTCCAGTTTAATTCCATTCTTGTCAAAGGACTTATTTTTGTAAGATTTTAATTCATTTAAACTTACGGAGACTTGTTTCACGTGTTCTGTGTACACTTTGAAAGGGATGCACGTTCTGCTTCCGGGCGGAGTATTCCACAGATGCCAGTTGGGTCCCGCTGGCCATCCGAGTTTCCACATCCCTCATTATTTTCTGCCTACTTTTCCTGCCAGTCCTCGAGAGAGGGATACTGAAATACCCGACTATAATTTTGGATTTGCCTCTTTTTCCTCCCAGTTTTATCCATTTTTGCTTCATGTACTCTGAATCTGTTATCAGATGCATACACACATAGGATTATTACATCTTCTTGAAGAACTAACCGCTTTCTCATTATGTGTTTACAGTTTTCACCCATTTTGGAGAGTATACTCTGACTGGTAAGGCTCAGTTGGTTGGTCGTTGTCCGCAAAGAGAAAGATAGCTGGTTCAATTCCCAGTCAGGGCACAAGCCTGGGTTGCAGGTTCAGTTCCCGGTTGGGGCACATACGAGAAGCAACTGATCAATGTATCTCTCTCACATTGATGTTTCTCTCCCTCTCTCTCCCTCCCTTCTCCTCTCTCCACAAATAAATAAGCAAAATCTTTTTTAAAATTTGGGACATATTTAACCATGATCTCTGCAAATATCTTTTCTTTACTCCCTCTTGGGCTCCAATGACACGTGTGGCAGGCTTGGCATTGCCCTACGACCTTTTTCGGTTTCATTCTGGTGTTTCTTTTACGTTTTCCTCACTGATTTTCTCTCCTGTAGCTTTTCCACATAATGCACATCTCATTTCTAGATGTTACGTGTGTGTCTTTTCTGTACTGTCCATTTCTCTGCTCCTTATGACCATACTTGTCTCAGTCTCCTTAAACACAGGGAGTACACTGGTGACAGTTGTTTTAATGTCATTATCTCCTCATTCTATCATCTGTGTCTTTCTGGGTTTTGATTTTAATTGACATTCCTCCTGGCTGTGGGAGGTATTTTCTTGCTTATTTGTATGCCTGTTAACTTTGACCGCATGCCATATGTTGTGAATGTTACCTTGTTAGGGACTGGGTTATTAATAATGATATTCCTTTAAATATTGTTGCTCTTTTCCCGGGATGCAGTTAAGTTACCTGGAATCTCTTGATCCTTCTATTTGTTTAAGTACTGCAGGGCAAGGAGAGCATGACAGCCTTTCGTAGAAGGCCCTTCAGCCAGGAGGGCCCCACACAGTGCGCCACGTCGACCTGAAGAGAACACACACCAGGCACGGCGCCGGGCTCCAGGAATCGCCCCCTGGTCCTCTGTGGTGGTCCTCCCCTTGCCTCCGGAGTCTTCTCAAATGCACGCACAGACCAGTAAGCAGCCAAGGACTCAAGGCCCCTTTGCAGATCTTGGATTCTTCCTCCGTGTGTCTTACAGCTCTCCAACCAGTATTCCACTCAGCAAATTCTAGCCGCCTCAGCCTTCCCAGGCGTCCACCTCTGTCTCTTCAATTCAGGAGGAGCAGCAGCGGTGGTGGGTGCCCCCCCCACACACACACTGTGGCTTGGAGACCCTGAGCTGGGACACTGAGGGTGCACTTCGTCTGTTTCCCTTCTCTCGGGGACACTGTCTGTCCTGTGCAGTCTGCAGTTCAACGTCTGAGAACCAGGGTTTCTTACATTTTCTGGTTTTACAGTTTTTTAGAGCAGGAGGACAGCTGGCTGCAACGACTATCATGGTCGGAAGTTCAAGTTCCCATAGCTTATTTTGTTGTCAATTCTCACATGCTATGGCCTGTTTGTCTGTTTGTTTGTTCCTAAGTCACTCGTTTCGCTCAGTAGATTGTAAGCTTATAGAAGCTTCAGGGAGCAGGTCTTGTTTATAAACAGGATCCTGTACATAGCAGGCTCTACGGAAGTCAAATGAACAAAGAACCAGCAGACCGAGATTGAGACAGGAGGTGAAATATAAAGGTTCCACTCGAGCTGAGTCCCTTCAACTATGAACTATGTTTATCTAGTTTATCACGTGCTGCGACTTCCTAGTATTCAGATTCTCTTGCAGGACTAAAAGCAACAGAAACCTCCTTGCCTCCACGCCTGGCCACCTCCCATCAGGACTGCCCACTGAAGAATTAAGCACTGGCCCTAAGCACGCTGTGTTAAGCCTCTAAAGCAACGGCTTCAGCATTTTCAATAAATACTGAAATCTGAATCCTAGGTATGCTAGCTACTTGCTCTGTGACCTTAGACAAGTTGCTTGACCTATCTGAGCTTTAGCTTCCTTATAACATGGGTGTACAATACCTTCTGCATGCAGAGAGGACCCAGCACATAGTTGGTCCTTTGTTTTCATTAAGATGCTTAGTAACTAATAGCCAGTATTGTAAGCTTAGTTAGGACCCTTCAAGCTACGACAGAGATCAGGGAAGATGTCCAAAGGTCAATCTGGGGGGAAATTAGTGGCTACCTGGGAACTATCTTCAAGGAGCAAATTTGAATGAGACGGACAACTCAGTCTAAAAATTACAAACTACAGGCTGGAAATATCAGACAATTTATCTCCTGGCTGCCTGGCTGCCTCGAGTGTTAGAGTTCTCTCTTTCTGTGCCTTCGACACAGACAGCCAGTCATATAAGATGCCTTAAAAGAAACTAGTAGGAAGAGGGGCCCCTGAGTTGGCAGAAAGGAGAGAACGAATGCCTGTTTGCAGGGGCGGGGGTGGAGAAACGATGAGCATAAGAAGCCGTGAGAAAAATGAGTGTTCTCCAAGCTCACGTGAGATGCAAATGGGATTTTTCAAACTAGTAGGTTTCTTTCTTAATGTGTATTTATCAGAACTTTCAGAACACATAGGTTAAAGCTCAGAACTTTAAAAAATGAGATTTCAAAGAAAGCCATCCAAATATTTTAATGAGCAAATGTGAAAGATTTAAAGAATGTTTAAGTAACAAATATTTTCGAGGTCAAAGAAGGGAAGATGCAGAAACCGCTAGACGACGCTGCAAGCATAGAACGGGATGTGCAAAACCAGAAGGGGCGCCGTCTGCTCTCTGTCTGTGCCGGCGAGTACAATGAAAGGACGTGAGCTCCATAGTGGAAGAGGATCTTTCTAACTCTCTGCCGTTTATCAAAAGTAGAAACAGTTTGCTAAGGGATATTATGGGATGTCTTTCCCTGGAAATCTTCAAAAACAGATTAAACGTCCCCTTCTCCAAGCACAGCAGAGGCATCGCGCTCCTGAGGCACATCCTGGGGTGTGTAGGATGCTCTGCGGAGTTTCTTCCAGGCGGTGCGGCGCTGCGTCCACCAAGGGGCACAATCAACCAGGGCTGCAACCTGCTCTCCGAGAACGGACTACAAGTGAGCGGAGTGAGGGCGGTCTGGATCTGCTTCGCTTTGGGATTTTGTAGAAAGGGCCCTGTGCAGAGTCCTAGGCTGGGGGTTACTTGAGGCTGCAGATGTGTGGGAGGGAGGGAAGTCGCAGACTAGTCAGGCTCCCAGGGGTGTGACCAGGTACACTCACAGTAACGAGAAGATTTTTCCTTGTTTGATGACAAACAGACCACTGGACTGTGACAGGTTAAAAAACATAAGCAACTTGAATTTCTACATTGCCTCTAAAAAGTGAAATCTGCTGCACCTAAAGCTACAAGGATCTGAAGCCCATTGCTGCACTGTCCCTGCCCGAGCGAACTGGGCACTCAGCTCCACAAGCCCACAGCCAGTGGCCGCTGAGGAGTCTCCCCTCTTCGGGCACGAGCAGACGCAATGATCTGCTTGGAGAATGAGAAACAGCTGAACTTACTGAATTCTCTGGTTTCCATGATCTCCTGAAAATCACCATGAGGCTGTCCCACTGAGTAAAACCCTAACTCATCAACAAACCGCGCCCTTGACCATGGCCAGAACTTCAGGCAGCAGCAGACCACACGGCAGGTGCACCGGAGAGTAACAGAGTCAGAGCCCGCAGCCCTGGGGTCTTCAGCGAGACCCTGGCACAGCTGAACCTCGAGGAGAAGCCATGACCAAAGGAGCGTCATCACGCAATTGCTCTGATGGGAAGCGGGTAATTCCGCTGCATTCCCAGGACTTGGCCAGACTTCAACTGTCTCAGTAATTCCCACATGGAGTGCAGACTCCCTGAGGGAGCTCTACCAAAACTGAAAGCTCCCCAAACAGGGCTCTTATTGAACCCGATGCCCCAGCAGCAGAGTCTGCTTGACCCCTTCCTTGTTGTTGAAAGTCACTGCCAAAGCTACGGTTCCCGAATCATCGAGAGCTGGCATGCCTCAGGCGTGCTGGACCGAGAAACGGGAGAAGCAGCACTCTCTCCAGACCTTCCACACAGGCTCAGGTAAGGTGAAATAGGATGCTCAGGGGGACCATTTGGAAGCTGTGTTTGCGTAGCAAAGCTGTAACTATATAAAAATACCAAAGTTTTTGAAAGCGTTATACTTCATCTGAGACTGAGGAAATGTCAACTGTCACCCACAGTGAATAGTCTTTTTGTTGGCACTGTTATTGTCGGGAGTATTGACGGGGACACTGAGAGGTGCCAAAGCCACCCGTGGCGGCCAGTGTCTGTGAGGTCCCAGCTCATGCTTGGCTGGGATGACAGCATGGTCTGCAGCCCTGGACGCAGCCCCTGTCTGGGCAGCACTAACCGGTCCTCCTCACTGAATAAACAGCTCCAGCAGCACCAGTCCGGCAGCCCGGACACCCCAGATGGGAGCTTAATCGCCTGAAAGAATTAATAGGGCACCTCTAAGCACATTATACACCCAGAGAGCGGTTTGGGTAATGGGAAGAATCTGGCTCGTTATACTCCACACGATTGCTAAATAATACGCAGTCACAGACGCGAAGCCTGGCATATGGTGACCTCTCAACTACACTGAGATTCATTACAGTGGAAGTGCGGTTCGAAGCCCATCGGCGGGAACTCAAAAGGCATACCTTTTTTCTCTGGAAGAAACATGACGAGGAGACAAGCCAGCCCTCCGAGGCACAGGAATGCCGCTAACGTCCGCTTCCGACCAAACCTGAGTGACAGGAAGCAATGACACATTTTGCTGGAGAATCTTACAGAGTCCTCTGCTCCTTCCACCAGCTTCCTGGTGACAGGGCCTGCGTTTCATTATACATGTTCATCTTTCCTTAGGAGCGGGCGGGCAGTGTGACTGCCCAGGACATAAAATAAACAGCCATCATAGAACGAAGGAAAACTGACTGGGTGGCAGGCCTAAATAACGTGTGCAGGGGGACTCATCCTATCTATCCCTGCATACACTGCAGTCTAGCACTGTTGTAAATGCTTTCTGCCTGTTATCTGACTCAATCCTGATACTGTGTCATAAGGCTTATACTGTTATATTCGCCATCTCCCAGAGAATGGGATTAAAACACGGAAAATGAAGTCTTGTGGTTCATTTCAATTTCTGGTTACTTGAATCTTAAGCAGTTAAAATTTGAAACATTGCCCTTTCTCTCTCTTAAAAAGTACACACAGAAAAATCTCCTCGTTAATAGGGCAGAATTAACTGAAACATATTGCACTCTTTTTGGGAGAAGCCAGTTGCAAATCAGCGTTCTAGACTTGGAAGAAAGATGTTAACGTTCATAAGACCCCACTTTCCAGGGACTCGCCCCTCACCAGGTCCTCTGTCAGGAGCTTTGATGTTTCTTACAATTTTCATGACAACTTTGCCAGGGGCATTTTGTCCTCCCTCGTGTAAGGATGAGTACCTGGAGGTCTGGGGAGCTAACTTGTCCAAGTCACAAGGCCAAACACACGGCTGAGGCTGGATTTGAACTCGGGTCTGCCTGACCCCGAGGGCAGCATCCCTTCTGTCAGTTCAGATTTTAATCCTGACTCTGGTGGTAGTAGCTGGGAGACGGGGAGAGCCTTGAGTCTCCAGGTCACTTTGCCTAGTTTAACAGTTAGTACCAAATGCCTTTCAAGTGACAGGCCACATGCGAGGCAGGCACCAGGGATGCAGTCATGTAGGATGCCCCAATGGACAGGCAGCGTCCTTGTAAAGCTTTACGTGGTCATCAGAGGTGTGCACGGGAAGTCATACCAGCACAAAGGAGGGCTGTTTGGCATGCTGGGGATGTTGGGGACAGATTTCTGAGTATGCTGCCTCACCCAGCTCTGAGACTGCGATGAGAATCAGCTCCATCACTAACGGAGGGGTCGGCAGAGCGCCACCTGCTGGAGAAAAGCCTTCAGCTGAGCAGAATCCAAGCCCACCCTGGAAAATGTGCTGAGCTCAACACCCACGACCACAGCATGGAGCGCAACGCTCGAGGAATGCTGTTTTCAGTTAAAATGATGGTTTCTAGAGAATGAGAAACGGCCCAGTCCAGCTGGTTCCTGGCTCACACCGACGGGTTCTTAGTTGGCCCTGGTCGGGGGCTCAGTACCAGGGGCTCTGAGAAAACAGAGGAAAGGGTATTCTATAAAGGAACTTTTAAAAAGTGTTTCAAAACTGTGCATTCACAGTGAGTAGCAAAACAGGGTATGTGCCTCCTCTGAACTAGAAATATCTTTCTAGTTCCTCCAGTTCCTTGTCCTGGACTTCTCAGTGACAGTGATGGGGTCGATGGGGTTCACTTCCACCTGGACAGAGCCAGTGATGGCACTGCTAAGACTAACAAATTATACGCACACGACTCACAAACCTTCAGGTAAGAATGCCTTTTAATGCTGGATTGCAAACCTACATAAAAACTCACACACATGAAACCCTAGAAATACTGTACTAAAGGTGAATTCTTACTGTGTTCAGTTGGAAAAGAATTCTGATCACTGTGGTGGAATTAGCAGGTACTATATACAGACAAACAGTTAGGTATTTACACATACGAGAGTGTGCGTGCGTGGTCTACGTCACCGTCCACCGACACTCACCACTTCTGGTTAATCAGGTAGATGCAGAGCGGGTAGGACGGGATCTCCACGAGGCCGGACAGGGCCAGGTTGGCATACATGTTCCCACCTAGGTCGCCCGCACTCAGGGTCAGGCCGTAATACACCAGGCTGCACACAAACCTGCAACGGGGATGAGAGACAGGACAACAGAAGAAGCACATAAGCATTTGCTGGAGAAGATTCAAATGCCGGTTCAGTATACCGCGGTCTGTCTCGAGCAAGAGGTTTGTTTGTCCCATTAACAGTTCTATCCTAATCTAAATTTCTACACTAAAACAAAACAAAACAAAACAAACAGTAAATAAAGGGGACTTGGAAATCATTTGTCTAGATGCTAAAATGAACCGACCCCTGAAAGAGAAAAAAACATTGCTCGTGATTTCATCAAGCATTTCTGCATTTAATAGTAGACAGCGACTCCATTCTTACTCTATTTAACAGGATTTATAGGCCCTTGCCTTAGGCGGTTGTTGTGAGATTATCAAAACGGCTCTAGAAAAGAACTCCCAAGGAGAAAGTCAGCAGCAGATGGCACTGAGAACAGGAGCTGAGAAGCGACTCGATCGTCAGTGGATCGCCTGCAGGCCAGGAATGACGGGCGCTCCAGCCCCAACCCGGCTCTCAACCCCACCCAGCGTTCCGCAGACGCCCACGCTGTGGTTGAAAAGCCATTCATTCACACATGCGCACCATTGCCAGGACATGGCGGGAGCGCCTCCTAGTGGCAGGCACTGTCCCTGGCACTGAGCCTCCCTGCGTTTTCCGGAAACTAAGAGGTGCAGGAGCTAAGCCACAGTGCCCTCCTGAGGCTGCAAGCTGGGGCTTCCTCAACCACAGTGAAGAGAATAACAACAACTTAGGTGTCTAGGAAGCAGCATAATTAAAACAAAACAAACTAGAACAGAACAAAAATAAATAAACCCCTTAAACTAGGCTTTCTTAGTATAGGAATGCATTTTGTAAACCATACATTTCTACACAAACAGTGAAACGCTTGGGCTTTGGAAGTGCACCAGTTTTTACGTTTTGGCAACTCACTCTGACAAGTGTTTATTCTGGGGAAGTTCTTTGTTTGCTTCCTTCTGGTCTTCCTTGGAAACAGCCTAATGAGCTGCGGCTGGGATGAGATCAAAGGCGAAAGGGAAAGCTTCCTTTCCACCTCTGCCAAAACAGCGGGCCAAGTGCCGGGGCTGTCTGCGGGCCACAGTGACCACGAGAGGGTGTGGAGGAGGGACAGGGGAGCCCTGGAGATGGACTGCCTAGTGCTCTTGCCTCCCGGGCCAAGGAGCGGGGGCAGCAGCTACTTCCCATGGCTTCTTACCAGGGAGAGTGGCCCCTTGGATATGAAGGGCGAGGAGCAGTGTGGCAGCCAGGACATCACATTACGGATGCAAAGAGCCACTGAGTGCCGTTTCCCCTGTCCCCCTAGCACCTGCCTGAACGAAGGACATGAGCTGGGAGGCATGGAGGTTAAGGGAACCTTTAAAAGCCAAACCTGACATCACAGCGGTGGAGCTACTAATTTGAGGTCCTACCTATGGTAAAGCAAACAAACTCAGACTCATGCAGTTTCCTAAAATATTTTTGAACCCCCCTTCTACCTGCAGCAGAGACTCTGCTCTCACATAATGCTGTTCCTGATGTGTTATGGGCTTCTGTCTGTGTCTACTCTGCATATAAAACAGAAACCCCAGGGAAGGGACCCCATGGGAGGACAGAGCCTTATTTAGACTGAGTCGTGATGGTGGCAACCAGGGAATGAATAAACCCTGCCAGTTCAGGATACTAGAGGGATTGAGTCACCAGCCGGTGGTGAGAGAAAAGGGCAAGGAAGGCCTCTGGTCCCAAGGTGGGGGGACTCTGCTTGCAAGTTTCCTTGACAGCAGAACTGGTCATCGGGGTGAGGGACTATAGCAACTAAAATCACCTCAATCCTCTTTATGGGCCCCAAACACAATTTAAAATGCTCGCATAATATTTACCAGTAGATGTAGGGCACCAAACAGCCATTGAAAAAGGCACGGCTGTGGGAAATAAGCACAGGAATGGGAGTTGAACACGGAGGTATAATTTCGCTCCCCCGTTCAGGCTTTCTTCAATGACAGAGCCGCAGAACAGGTCTGTGAATGTCGCAGCATCTTCACGGGGAACAGCATCTTGTATGTGGCACGACAGTGTCTCTGCTATCGTGTATTTTAAAATTCTGAGCCCAGGGGAAGGAATTTCATCTGAGAACAGTCCCTTTGGTTGGGTGAGATATAACATAAGCAGGGACGTTCTCCCTGCCTCTAAGTCTAGCTTGTCGGTTGGTTGGTGGGTTCCCCTATTTTTTTTAATCCCCTAAAAGCCAGAACCCAAAAGTTGATATGCCTCAAAAAATAAAAGAAATCTTAAAAATGGGAGTAAATATTCCCCAAGAAGTAGGGGCATCCTCCAAGGCAGGGGGTTCGTCTGTCTACTGAACATACAAAGGTACAGTTTTACAAAGCCCAAAGCACCTGAACACACTTCCTAAGCATTTTCGCTGCCATAGGTAGGGTCTCAAACTAGCAGCTCCCATGCTGTGTGGTCAGGTTGCTCTTTGGAAGGTTCTCTTAGTCTCCACGCCTCCAAGCTCGTGTCCTTCCTTCCGCACGTGCCATGCACCGGTGATGCCCCAGCACTGGGCCGGCCCCGGGAGGGAGGCGGCCGTCGGTGTGACCTGGCCCCTGACCACACAGGCAGTGGCCAGGGCTTGGTGGGGTCGGCAAAGAGAATCACAACATAGAAAAATATCTCACAGCTTCTTATTCTCAATCTGCTATTCTTTTGAGCTTCACACATCAGATTGCTTTCATATAGAATTATTCCCCTCCGCCCCCATGTGAAAATGGAGGTTTCCGTTGTAGACTTCACGGTAAACCCAAACAAAACACAGCACAATGGTCCTCTAGGCCGGTGAATTGGATGCTCATGCCCAACGCTGGACCAGAGAACATCGAAGGCACCCTGGCAGAATGCACAGTATTAAAACACATGTGCACCTCACAAATTGCATGCACTGTCCACCCATTTCTCCCCATTCCCCAACTTCGTTCTTTAAACAGAACCATTCTGAGCCACCCAGGGTGACTTACGCTAGTGCTTAGAGCACTTGAGAGGCAGGTTGGAATGAACTAAACTCAAAAGTCAGGTTCAAAGAGTGCTGGTCCATTCATTTGCTGATCTGCCTGTGTGGTGTTGAGACAGGCCCCTTCCCACTCCCAGGATCCCATTGGTCCAGGGGACAGTGACAGGCCACCCCAGTGAGTAGTGGGGATGCCCCACAACATGCAGCCCAGTTTCTATGTGCCATCCCACTGCTCGATGCCCAGTTCAAAGGTGGGCATGTGTAATGCCCTAGTTAGAAACTCCCATTTCTACTCTGCTTGCTTTTTTTTTTCAGGGTGACAAATATTTACATAAAATACCTCCTGAAAAAAGATGGGTTTCTGACGTCTAGTTCAGTAAACCACCTTTGGGCGCCCTCATTTCCTCCTTGAGAGGGATGGTGTGCAAACACAAGCCAGTTTCGGGCCCCAGGGTCAGCGGGGGGGCTCTTGTTTCTGTGAGAATAACTTCATGCTGACAAAAGGCAACGCTTTCTTGTCACCTTGAAGAAGGAAGAGGTCACCAAGAGACCTTCAGCTGCAAATCGACAGAACGCCCGCAGACATAATTACCAGATGAACATCAGGGTCAGAGTGTGCCTCAGGAGGAGCTGGCAGCGGAACAGGTCCAGGAAACTTCCAGTCTCCCTGCGGGCCCTGTTGGCCGGGTGTGTCAGGGAGAACGTGCACTTGAGCTTGCGGTTCCTCTTGGCGATGAGGTACAGAGCCGCTTCCGCCTCGCTCAGGCGACCCTGGGAGTATAACCAACGAGGTGATTCAGGAATGAATCTGAAAGAGACGTCATTAAAGGCTGTATATTCATACAAGTGCACGTGCAGAGGAGGAGACGACCCGCCGACACCATGCGCGGGGCCCCTCACCGCGGCCGACTCCACAGTGGGTCTATGGTCTAACTCTCTCAGTGATGGAGGGCAGAGAGAGAGGGCTACCCAACAGCCTGGCAACATTAAGTGGTGGTCTGCTCTACGGATGCAAACCAAGACCGTGCTTCCGAAATAGCAGTGAGACTGGCAAACAGCATGCTTTACTTTTAAGCAGATGTTAATATATGAACAGCAAGGGAAGTCTCTGGTACTAAACAACACAAACGTCTCCTAAAGCCCAAGTCAGTTATGGCTCTAAGTCACAGCCAGGGGTTGTGAGAATAATGTTACGGAGCTAGTAGTTGTTTTAAGTTCTGGAAAAGTTCCACAAAAAAGATAAAAGTCTTTATCATCTCATCAGAAGAAGAAACTCATACAAAGTGTTTTTAACATAGTGATACGCAATTAAGAAGGTAGAGACTAGTTTAAGAACACATAAAAATGAAACAGGGTTTATTACAAATTAGTTCCTTTGAGTATTTACTACTTAAAAATACTCAAATCAGCTGGCACACTGACTTGAATTATAATGTCATGAGGATATTTATTGAGTCCCCCAAGACCTTAAAAGATAAAAGTTACTTTCTGGTTACTGTAACCTCCAGTTACAAAACAATAGTTACTTTCTTCTATAACTACAAAGTATTGAATGCTTATGTTGCCACTGACATCTTCCAACAGTTTAAGGACGGACATTACTTATATTTCTCTTTTCAGCCTGTTTCTGTAGACACCTTTAGATGACTTTTCACACATATGACTGTCCTAGGAACAGGGGAGCCTTATTTACTAAACACAACATCAAGTACCTTTGGATCTAATTTGACATTATTGGCCTAAAACAAACTTTGTAGAAATAACGTTGGCTACATAAGGCACCTTTCCGTAAGGATGATGAATCAGCAACAAACCGCACAGAATGGGGAACTTCCTGGACACCCAGCCATCGATCACCATTTATTGCGTGCCTTCATTTTGTGTCCAGCAGTGAAATAGGTGCAGAGAGGAAAGGCGATGGAAATAAAAAAGGCAAGAACATCCCTGGCCAGGTGGCTCAGTTGGTTGGAGCATTATCCCTTACATCAAAAGGTTGTGGGTTCGATTCCTGGTAGGGGTGCGTACTAGAGGCAACCAATCCACATTTCTCTCTCACATCAATATTTCTCTCTTTCCCTTCCTCTCTCTCCAAAATAAATAAACATATCCTTGGGTGAGGATTTAAAAAGAAAAAAAGGCAGGACTTTCCCAGGAGTTTTGTTATTGGGGAGAGAACATTCACGTATGATGTTTAACTGTCAACAAAAGCAGTAACCAAGGCCTTCTAGCATAGAACATCCTGAAAAATCCCTTTATGTACTTCCTCATTACCATTTGGTTATTGTTACTTAGACACAAGTAAATATTCAAGTAAAATACTGTTCTGCTGGCAGTTAGGTGTGCCAGTCACCCACTGGATCAGCTGGTCCTGTCCACAGGCGAGGTATTACATAAACTACCTGATTAAGTCTGACTGCAGGTGAAAAGAACAGAAGACTACTGGGATGAACATGGATGGCACACTTAGAGTAGGAAAATGAGTGAGATACTAGGAGATATACGGTAATAACACTTAAAACTGAGGAGGCCTGGGAGGAGGGATAAAGAACCAGTAAGGAAATAGCCCAAAACCAAAGTCATTATCTTTGAGTAATTTAAGTCATTTTTCTCTCCCTTTTAACTTCTCTGTGTTTTCAGAATTATTTATAAGCAATAAAAATTACTTTTAAAACTGTATCAATCATTTTTAAAGACAGTAGTGGAGAGACATTCAGGCTTTGGAAATTTAACTCTGAGTTAATAAAATTATTTTTACTGGGGAAAGGGTTGATCTTGATTATGAAAACTTAGGACCTGATATTTCTCCACATTTTGAGAAGCCAATAGGCTTCTCCATAACAAAGGCTCACCCAGGTGCCAGTGGACGGATCTGGGAATAGGAGGTGCAGCACACGCAGACCAAAGAGCAAGGCGGTTTTTCAGAAGAAAAAGCGGGTTTGGAACCTCTGCCCTCTGCAGTGCTGCGGTCACCTGCAGAAGCCACAGTGCTGATTTAATAATGCTGCCTCTGCTCAAAAACGTTTTGTGGGTTTCTTTCTGCTTTATTTTATACACACACACACACACACACACACACACACACACACACACTTAGAGAGAGGGGAAGGAAGGGAGAAAGAAAGGGAGAGAAACATTGATGAGAGGAATGTCGATCGGTTGCCTCTCATATGCACCCCCAGCTGAAGTCTTGGCCTGCAACCCAGGCATGTGCCCTGACTAGCAATCGAACCAGTGACCTTTCAGTTTACAGGACAACACCCAGCCTCCTGGGCCACACCAGTCAGGGCTTCTGTAGATTTCTTAACAAGTGGAAAATCTTTGAAAATTAAAGGGGCACTAATTTATAAAATAAAATTATTCAAATTCTAATATTGTGAAAATAAGGATTTTTTAAGCTAAGTAATATGGTTTTAATAAAACCAACAACGTATGACTCTAAAATAATGTGACTGTTTCTTCTGCTGCTCAGAGCTAATTCCACACGTTTTTGTGCCAACATCTGCCCAGTGGACAGGAAGGATCTACTGTGTGGATGGCCCTGGGCTCTGGTGCTGGGGGAGTGTACCTTGGCAGAGAGCCTGCAGCCGTCTGAGAGTCCCTGGTGTGTAAAGACAGACGAGTTCCAGCAGGGGGCAGAAATAAGAGCCCCACTGGAAGGGCATGGGCTGAGAGCTGTAGGATCAGAAAAGAAAGCAAGTGTCGCCCGAGGTATGATCAGGAACAGCTCAGCGTGCGCAGCGTTTGAACAAACAATGAGGGCTATTCACTAAGAGGAAATGGGGAGAAGGATGGTGTTGCATCTGAGCAGGCGCCATCTAGCGGCGGAGCGCAAAGTCCGACTGGGGACAACACGCAGCTCACTGTGCCTGGAACAGAGTGTGGGAAACGGGACAAGAGAAAACTAGGAAAGATAAGTTGGAGGCCAACTGCAGGAAGCAAGCCTCACATGCCTGGCCTAGGGGAACAAGCATATATTTCAATTTCACAAGCTCCTTTCTCTCTGTTTCCTATTTTTCATGATGTGAATTCATTTCCCACTAAGTAGTAACCAACTCAGTTGACACAGAAAAAAGAAAGGCAGAATAGCTTGTCATCCATCAAAGTCACTCTGCTCTTGAAGGAGACAGGAGGGGCAGATTAGATCGAGAAATGACAGATTTATTAAGTTTTTAAAAGAAAATTCCTTCATCTACCACTATTTGCATGAATGCTTATTAATTCAAGGTCTACACGAGCCATCCATTTATTCCCAAAATTTACAATGCATAAGCTAACAAAATATTGTTTCCCTTTCTGATAAGATGACCTTGCTCCAGTTCATACAACCAAATGTATTAAATAAATTGCCACTTTAAACATAGGTTAACTATTTCTACTGTATTCATTTCTGTACGTGCTGTTGAGCCCAAATAAAGAACTACTAAATGAGAGACCTACCTCAGTGAAAATTCTGCTACAGGGACCCTTAACTTTATGGCGCAGTAGAAAGCTGGTACTATTGCCTGGAAACTGCATTTATCTCAAAGGTTTTCATGATTAGAACTTGAGGTCTGATACCTCAGAAGAAAACCCTTCACAAGCACGTTAAGACTCCTGGTGAGACAGCCTGGGGTCGGCGGCTCACCTTTAGCACTTAGAGCTGCCCGGCCAGGGAACTGTCCTTTCCCTGCGTGGAGCCCATGCCTTGGCTAAGGATTTCTCCCATGGCTGAGGGTCTTCCCACAGCTGCACTCAGAGGCCTCAGAAGGAGCCTCATCTCTGGGATGAACAGTCGCCACCATGCATCACTACAAATAGACGGTCCACCCAACCATAACGGTCTCACACCCAGACCTGGATGTGGTCCGGCCTGAAGATCTTTAAGTTTGAGATGTCAGGTCCAAAAGAAATTGGTCCCTGATGTCACAGTCTGAAGGATAAGATGCAGTTTGTTGAGAGGTTACTTTGAACAAGGGATACCAGCATCTGAATTACTTAAGTATCTCTCTTCCCAGAAGCCGCCAAGCACCGGAGCACTTCAGGGATTTGGTTCTTCACCCAAGTCAGCTCAGGCAAACTCCCACAAGGGGACAACGCCGCTCGCTGACCCGTACCCTCTGAAGACGTGCCCTCTGCTTACTGACTTCAGACTCCACAAGGAAGCACTACTTACAGAGATAAGAGGAAGACCACCGTCCCCTGCAGGTTAGCCAGCACGGCCAGGGTCCTCCAGGAGCGGATGAAGTACCCCAGCAGGGCATACTGGGCGATGCCAACCGCAAAGAAGAGGCCGCCGATCGACCCTGGTTGGGGGAAAAGAGGCCCGTGACTGCAGAGGCACCGTCTGCCGACTGTCCCCCACCCGCGTCCCAGAGCTGTCCCTTCCCTTCGGAGGTCAGTGGGGAAGAAAAGCCCACACAAACACCGAGCATCCGATGATACGCTAGATGGCAAACGAGTGGGAAAGGGGGAAGGTCAGATGAAGGACACCGACCACATGCGGTCAAGGTGAATTTGAAGGCTGTGACAAAACACTTTCTGTGCTGCACATGGTAGTGACATCTGCCTGATCCCATGGCGGAGGCTTGGAAATGTTTTTTGCAACATGACAATAAGGGTCTGAGGTCATGAGATTTTATGGCAATAGTGGGACTTCATTTTGTCATGGATGCTGTCCCTGAATTCCTTATTTTAAATCACAACCTACCTCCCAATTCTCCCTATTGCCCTTCCCCACTCAATTTATCACCATCAGATGGGGGACTTTATATTTGTGCTGTTCTTGTCTGTCTCTCCCAAGTAGAATATAATAAGCTCCATGAAGCATGACTTTCTGTCAGCACACTGATAGGAAAAAAATCAATCACGGGGTGGTTAAGAGTCCCATATTTTTAAGAATAATGCTGAGACAGGTATTGAATCCACTGGCTTGCCCAACACACTTGCAAATTCTATACCGCTGTCACACTTTCCATATCTGCTACTATTGCTAATAATACCAGAAATAGCTACTTTTATATATTAGCTACTATGTACTGAGCATTATGCCTTTTACACATGTTATCCTAGAACACAGGGACCATCATTAGCCATCCACAGAGTAAGAGCATAGCTCAGAAAGGTTAGGCGCCGCTGTCTGAGGATGTGGAGCTGTGTGTGGCTGGGCCGGGACTCGAACCCTGGTCAGTCTGACAGGAGGGACCACATTCACACACTCCTCTCTCATACTGTGCTCCCAGGGAAAGGTGGGCTTCCGCAGGCAGCCCATAACAATAGTTTCAGGTGATCCTGTTACACACATTTTCTACAAACGTTCTGTAAAACAAAGGTTTGCTTTTACTCTTGTTCCTAGGTTATCGAGCTAAAACTAAAAATAATGGCATGTGTGCTGTGTGCCCTCATGAGGCAAAGGGGGAACCTAAGGGAGAGCTGATGTGACATCATATTCCATGTTCAGAACTCCGAAGCACAGCGTGTGGCCCTGTAAGTAGGCAAGGGTGATTGGAAATTTAGGATAATCAACAGCTGTTCCAGGTTCATTGCAGCGCATCAAACAGCACCTGGCTCCCATGGACGAGGCCCTTTGTCGGTGCTCAGCACGCATCTGCGCACTCAGCACCCACTGACCACAGTGTGGGCAAAAGAAGAGTGTGTCCAGGATGAGACCTTTCCAAACCCTCGTTCCACCACGTGTTGCTGTGTGACTTTGGGCAAGTCACTAAATATCTCTGAGCCTCAGGTTCCTCATCAGTGAAATAGAAATAGTAACACCTCCTTCGAAGGGCAGTTGTCTGTTTCAGAGAAAATATTGCATGCCGTACAAATGTGCATTTGTCCTCCCGTAATACGGATATGGCCCCTTGTATCCAGTAACCCCTCCCTGAAGAAGAGCCACTTAAAAGCCTCCTGCAGTGAGTATCTATTACAAAATATTGTCCACCTAGCACTGCTTCCTAATTCCAAGTACACCTCTTGTCTCTTCTGGGGAGCTGGTCCCCGCTTACTTCCTCCCCGGGGGTTCACGTGGGGGCTGCCAATCAGAGCTCCCCTAGCTGCAGGCGTGACCCCAGCTGGGCGGTCAGAGCCTTTGCCCAGGACTGGGAGATCTGAGAGCCGCTAGGGCCATCCCTAACTGAGCAGAGGAAGCTTCTCAGAAAGTGTGAGGACAGAGCTGAGAAGCATCTGACCTCCTGGCTCCAGGTGCCTCCAAGGCCCGGCTCTTCTGTGGTTTGGTCGTGTCAGCCAAGTGATTTCCCTGTACCCACAGGTGACCAGTGTTGCCTCTCGGTCACAACCGGTAAGACTTGGTGTCACCTGGATATGAGGGATACGAGGACACGATTCAAAGGTTCTAGTCTGATGACCTTGAGAACTGTCGTGACACTGCCATACACAGAGGTCCCAGAAGGTGAGGGAGATCCTTCAGCTGGAAGAAAGCCGTCCGTTTTGTTTAAGAGGCCACTAGACATTCACAGCAAACGCCCAGCAAGAAGCGGCCTGTGGATGATAACAGGGATAAGCCGTAGACACGGAGGAGAGGTAAGGCTCTGGGTCATTTGGTTTAAACACTTAATTAAAAATGAACATTTCAAATCACCACTTTTGCATTCTGGAGTACCAGAAATGATTTTGTAACTGTTTATGGGCCTTTGGGTATTCATGCCTATTTTTCAGGTTTCTTTTCTGTCCATTTTAAGTCAATTCCAAGTCTGCCGATCCTGCTCGGTTTGCAGCAGTACAAACCCAACTGCGGCCAGTTGAGAAAACAGTGTATAGTGATGACTTCGTTTTTGTAAATGGCGCCAACGCTCCGTCCAGTTCTCAAACATGAGTCTTGAAGCTTCCTTGATTCCTCTTCCCCGTCCCCTCTCAGCTGATTCTTTCACAAGTCATGTTTCCACCCAAATCCAGCTCGAATGCACCCTCCCACTACCTCCCCCACACCCCACCTTCTGAGGTTTCGCTTCCCACTGCCAAGTTCCACAGGGCCAACTACAATGGACTCCTGAATGGCCTGTCACTTTCTACCCATGCTCCCCTGCAATCCACTATTCACAAACCTACTGGAGGGATCTTTCTGTGTGTACGATGCTATCGCTCCCCTATTTAATTCACCTGCTGGCTTAAACTCCAAGGAAGAAACAAATTCTCATTTAGCCTATCGTGAACCCTAAATCATCCAGGACCTCCAACTTGCTCTCTCCCCAATCTTCCCCTCCTCTCTACACTATACCACGGGCATCTTTGCAGGTCCTCAAAGCAGCTCATTCCTGCCTCAGGACCTTGGTTCTTGCTACTCCATCCTTCTAGAATGTTCTCTCAGAATTTCACACATGTAGGTCTTCCTCATCATTCATGTCTTAGATCAAACACCTACATCAAGGTTTTCTCCATGTATCCTATTTAATATAATTGTGTTCCACAACTACTGTCTAGTCCATTGTCATGTGTGATTTTCTTCACCATACTTAAAATTTCCTGAAATTACCTCAGGCCTGTTCTACCTGTCCCGATTAAAACATAAACTCCATGAGAACAAGAGCCTTCCCTCACCTACCCCATTGTGTCGACCCTTTCATCCCACATGCCTGACACAGCAGAGTCTGGTCCGTGGGAGGGTCTGTTTAATAATCGAGTCTCGTGGAACAGAGAGGCAAAAGGAAGCTCTAAGGACACACAGCAATGTGTCAACTGTGGTGACTTCCAGCTGGGGAGGACTACATGTGCTCTTTGTACTTGACTGTATTTCTTGGTTTTATTTTACAGCGGACATCAATTCTTTTTGTTGTAAGATATTATACAAGGGGAAAAGAAGTAATATATTAATCTGAAAATTTTCATAGCTGCAGTATTTTATTTCTTGAGAAGGTGGTCAGATGGTTAAAAAGAATACAGAATATGGCTTCAATGTTGAAACAAAAACAACAAACAAACAGTAAAGAAATGTTCCAATAAGTACTACCTGCTGACTTGAACAGACTGTAAAAGCCAGAAAGATCCATGAGACACGGATTCATAAAATATGATAAGAAGGCTCTGAGAAAGGAGTTTCCAATATTTCCCATCTGCACTGCTTTTCAGTTTAAGGTAAAAGCAGTGAACACCCTTCTGAGGAAATCGACATTCTCCCAATAATCTGGAGGCAGCCTGCGAGGGTGGGGGCGAGTTCACCTCTGGGAGGCAGGCCCCAGGGGAGACTTTCTACC
Organism: Tonatia bakeri; assembly: GCA_004024845.1. Classification (NCBI taxonomy): domain Eukaryota; kingdom Metazoa; phylum Chordata; class Mammalia; order Chiroptera; family Phyllostomidae; genus Tonatia; species Tonatia bakeri. The sequence continues at coordinate 102,993 of PVIA01003506.1, read as the reverse complement.
GGGAAATACAAATACAATGACTCACTCACGGTCAGACAGGACCAACCTGGGAGAGCAAATCTAACAGCTGGACAGAGAGCACGTCACGTCCAAGTGCATTTTTAGGCTCTAGGACTACACTGGTTCCCTGCAGTTTTCAGGAGCAGCTCACCACCTCCACGTGTGCATGGACTGAAGCAGTACCTGCGAGTGCCCAGTAGGCGGTGCCCACACATTCGTTCAGCAGGACAAAGGCCACCAGCGACATCCCTCCGTTCATCATGCCCACCAGGAAGCGGGTGATGGCAAAGAACTCATACGACGGGGAAAATCCATTTGCAATAGCAAATAAGATGTCAAGAGCAAAACCTAGAAAGAGAGTAACAGTATTCAATAATCCAGAGACAAAACAGCTTTGGATGGAAGTAATAAATTTCATTCACTAGTTTGTAAAATTGAATCTTGGTAAACGTAAATTTTCTCAGGGGTTCGTTTGTTTTTTTAAAAATATTTCTTTTAAAAACTGTCAATAAAAACTGGGATTTTCTTTCTTTGTTACAAGGTGATTTCTGTCCATCATGCACAGTTTTCAATTATGCACAAAAATGCTGGAAATTTACAAAATCCTGGCTCATACTCAGCTTGTCAAGAGAACCACGCTGAGTCCTGTAGAGCTCATTTGAAATGAGCCAACAACACAAGAAAAGAGGAAATGGATCTAGCAGGCCGTCTCAATCTTTGTTCTCCCTAGAAACGGGGCGTGAATTAGAATCTAGGCGTGCTGACGGCACCAGCACCTCTGAAAGCCCACAGCGCGGCTGTCTGGCCGTCTCCAGAGATGCCAGAATCAACTCTGGCTGCCGTCCGGCCTCTTACCTGTGTCGTACAACCCAGCTCTGTGTCCACATGGCACTTCCCTGAGAACTGGAAGGAAAGGGCCCCCTTGCTGCTTCCCCTGGGAAATCTGTCCTGTAATTCAGCTCCTGAGCATCTGACCTACCTGTGAGGTAGACCTTCTTCCTCCCGAAGCGATCTGAAAGCTGACCGAACAAGATCACTCCCACAAACACGCCGCTGAAGAAGAAAGAGCTGGCTGCGCTCACTTTGTACGATCTGTCAGCAATTAAGAACCACTAGAGGAAGGAAAGACCAAAGGGAGACATTTAGGTCACTGAAAGGCTGGATGGATGGAGTTAGCCCTTAAAAAAACATGTGTAACAAAACTTTTACACCCTGACGTCTCTGCTGCATGACCCACGATTAGCCAGAATTCAGTAGCACACCCATCCTGGACCACATCCCAAACCACTCCAGAAACACTGGAAGTCGTTATTACTGAATGAGATCTCAGAGTACTCTGCACACATCATATCACAGCACCAAGCACGGTGCACAGCGGCTAACCACTCACGCATCTGTTTGTCCTTCACGCTGAGCCCCTGCACTTCCAGAATCCCTGCATTTGCAGCTCTCTGACACCGAACACACCGCAGGACATACAGGAGGCAGTAAGTAAACGCCCCTTTTCTCCCATAGATTAATGGGTTTAAAACCCCTTAAGCACTTTTCTCAAAAAATTAACCACTCAATGACCATATAATCCAGTAATTCCATGTCTTGGGTATACACACAAAAGAACTGAAAGCAGGGAGCAGATTATTTGTGCCCTAATGTTTGGAGAAGCATTACTCACCATGGGCAAAAGGTGGAACCAACCCAAGTGTCTATGGACAGAAGAACAGATAAGAAAATGTGGTGTGTCCATACGACAGAATACTATACAGCCTTTAAAAAGGAACAACATTCTGACAAGCTACAACATGGATAAACCTTGAGGACACCATGATAAGCAAAATAAGAAGACTGTCCAACAAACCTGAAAAGAGTCTGGAGGCTTTGCTAGAACTAAGTGATGGAGATTAATTCACATAGCTAGGCAAGAGTCCACAAGTGTTCCAAAGAAGAAAGAAAAGGTAAAAGTTCTTATAGTAAAGAGTGTGTTTTTGAGAATTACCCGTCCTGCGTCCTTAGCCTCAGGATTGGTCCAGGACGGGTACCAGTCAGCTGTCAGGCCGTCAGATGCCAGATGCCAGGGGGAGGTATACATGAGTCCTCCTAGGGGCGGTCGGATGGTCTGGACACCTGGGTCCTCCAGCAGGTACATAGAGGGTTACCTGGGTGTCCAGAGGTACATCCAGGCACAGACATGCAACTGGAAAGTTTTAAAACATTTAAGGTCCCAGGCTAGCTAGAACAAGAAGAGAGTCTTTCCTCACATCTTACCCTTCATCGTGTTATTAGTTTTAGAAGCTTGGTAAAGTGACTCTCTATCTTCCCTTTCTTCACTCTTTCCTCACATGAAAGGGACAAATATTGTATGGTTCTGCTTCATGAATGTGTGACAAGTACGAACAGGGGAAATGCCTTCCAAGCCTTAGTCCTCAAACTTTTGCAGCTGGAGGCAAAATAACCTGCGGGCTGGGCCAAACGTGGCTTTGTGCCAAAGAACTGTTTGTTGTGACTGCAGACTGAAAACCAAAGTCATTCTTTAGGGCTAGCATCACCAGGCTAGTTTGTCTGCACCTATGGAAACGTGTCCTGAGCTCAGTAATGCAGAAACTCCCTCTGTATACCCACGGGACCGCTCCCCTTCCCTTTCTCAGGAACACCCCTGCCCTTACCCGCTAAGCGGAACACTATCTGGGGCTCTTCCTGAATCAGTGCTTTGAGAAGACCTGTTATTTCGCATCTCAAGTAAATGCTTGTTGCATGTCACTTAAGGCCTTTCCTTTCTAGGCTAACAAGTGTGATGAGATTCAGGAAAGAAATGTGTGTTGGGTCTTCACTCACTGTTCCTGGTGCACGGCTCTGGAAGCCCTTGCGATTTCCGGCAGAAGAGCCATAAGGGCATCTTTCGTTACCATGTTTAGTTTTGTCGCCAGTTCCTGAAAAGGCTTCGCAGCAATAAAAGTGACAAGGAGGGCTTGTTGTTTATACAAGCCCCTTTCCACCACACCTGATTATGTTGATGGAAAGCCCCTTAGATGGAGGCTGGTTGCCAGGGGAACGAACCCTGGGACCAGAGAGTTGGAACTTTCAGCCTCACCCTCTACGCGTCCAGGGAGGGCAGAGGGACTGGAGGTTGACTCGGTCACCAATGGCCAATATTTTAATCAATCACGCCTATGTAAGGAAGCCTCCATAAAAGCCCAAGAGGATGGGGTTCCGAGAGCTTCCAGGGTGGTGAGCAAGAAGAGGCGCTGGGGGGGTGGGACGCCCAGGGAGGACATGGGGCCCTGTGCTCCTTCCCCACACCCTGCCCTGTGCCCCTCTCCAGCTGTGTCCGAGCTATGTCCTTCTATAATAAACCCGTGAGCTGGTGAGTGACACGTTTTCCTGAGTTCTATGGGCTGCCCACGCAGATTGACCTAACTCAAAGAGGAAACTGTAGGAGCCTCTGACTCAGAGTCGGCCGATCACAGGTGCAGGTGGCAACTAGGACTTGAGACTGGCCTCTGAAGGGGACAGCAGGAGCAGCCTTGTGGGACTGAACCCTCACCCTGTGGGGTTTAATGTCCACTCCAGGCAGACAGGGCCCCAACTGAATGGAATGGTCGGATCCCTAGCTGGTGTGGCAGGAGAGGCTGCTGTGAAACACGCCCCACACCCCGACACGTGCGCACACACACACACACGATTGGTGGTGTCGACCTCAGAAACGTCCAACCCTGTACAGAATTTTTGTGCATCTATTTGAGCCAAACTGATGACAATTGCTGGGAAGTAAAATCTCAATGGATTGAGGAAATGCTCCAGAAAATGGCAGTTTTACCGCTTGTCTTATACATCAGAATCAAAGGGGAAGATGTGAGGGGGCTACATGAAATTCTCTGGTGGTAGGTTAGGGAGGTGGGAGAAAGCAAAGCGGGGAAGGGGGAATCTCTGGGGCTGGATAAAAAATAGGAGGAACAGACCGTACATTTATATCGGTGGGCATGGGGTGGTTAACAATTAACCATTGACATGACGACAGCAACAATGAGGGGCTCCTAGTCTGGTGCTCCGGGCAGCGGTTGTGCCCTGAGGGGTCTGAGAAAGGAAATTACCCTGACATTCCAAAGGAGGGTTATTGTAGAAGCAAAAAGACCAACAGACAGACTCAGTTAAGGTCAAGATTGACCCTTGTCAAAGAAGACACTGGCCTGGGACAGATTACTCGCCATGACTCGCTTTTAGTTAGGAACTTTTAGTGTCGGACCATCCTGTGTGGTTACTTCCGGTCTCTGAGTCTGGCAGGCCACCAGGCAGGCCTCCCCAGAGTTTGTCACCCAGAGGTGTGGTGCAGCCCCCTCCCATCACCACTGGCCAGAAGTGTCAGAAGCAGAGGGTTTCCCTGTCCCTGGAGCAGTAAAACCAACCCACAGGGACCGGAAGCAGAGCGGTGGTTCCCAGGGGCCGGGAGCTGCTGTGTGACAGGCACTGGGTTCAGTGCGGGGTGATGAGGACCCATGGAGATGGATGGCAGTGACGGTCACACAACGTGAGTGTGCTGAACACCACTGCATGGTGTGCGTCCCTCAGGCACAATTTCCCACCAGTGCCAGACCACGGAGTCCCTCCCCTCTCCCCTCCCCCCGTTGTTGCTTGCCGAACACCATCTCCATGTGCTGTGACTGCTCATTGTTAACTATCCTGCGCCCACCGGTGTAAAAACAGGTGTCTCCCGATTTTACTTTTTATCCAGTCCCGGAGATTTCCCCACTTCGCCTTCTCCCACCTCCCCAGTCTGCCACCAGTGAACTTCATGTAGCCCTCCGCAAGCATCCTCCTGATTCGAATGTATAAAGTCAGCTGCAATACTGCCATTCTCCAGGGCGTTTTCTCAATCCACTGAGATCTTGCTTCCTGGCAATTGTTACGCGTCTGGCTCAGACAGACGAGTGATAATTCTCTGCGGTTTTGGAAGTTTCTTACGTAGACAACCGCACCCTGCAAAGTGATGAACGTGGTACATTTTATGTTGTGGATATGTTACCACAATAAAACCATCCCTTGAGTACTATTACCTTCTACTTTAGGGAAACGTGCAAGCTTAGAGAGAAAGTAACCCTCTGCTCAAAATGCTATTATCTAAAGCCCTGGCTAGGGATGGGGTGCAGTGGTCTCTGTTATAAGGATGGAGGTCCACCTGTGTCGTAGACTGGCCTCAGAGAACTAAGAGGACGCTGGACCTCCCCCCTCACAGCTCGTCTCCCAGAACCGGTGAAGACGGGGCCATGAAAAGCCGCTCCTTTCCCACGGCGCTTTGACCACCAGTCTTCACGGCCCGAAGTGACTGCACTTCTCTCCTCCTCTCGCATGTCCTGTGAGACTGAGCCGATGAAGGTCTTGACAAGGAGCTTCTGTATGTCTGTGCACGGCGACACCAAGATTCGGGCACTGGAAGACGAGCAGGGACAGCGCCCCTCCCGGATGCTGTGCTTTACTGCTGAGTTCTGTCCTTCGCGTGCATTAACAAGCTTCATTAACTGGTTTTCCTGGCCCTTCGTGGATTAGAAGTAGTGAACTGGGGTGTCACTGCCCTTAGAAGTGGTAATCAGGAAGTTTCTGCTTTTGGTGGCAGTCATAATTTCAGTAAGAGAGTGATGGAAATGACAGGACAAAAAAAAATGAACTACATCCCAGACATTTTGTTTCATTTAGGGATTCAATAAATATTTGATTAGTTCCTACGAGGGGTGAGTAACTCTTCTAAACACTGGGAGTACAGATGTGAATGAGCTAGACATGGTCCCCGCTGGCGTGGAGAGCAAGTGCCAGTGGAGGAAGAGAGACATTAAACACGCCGACACACAGGGAGAGAAGGGGAGGAAACCTCTTTCAATGGGTATTCAGGGAGGGCTTCTCTGGGGAGGTGACATCCGTGGCCTGAGTGACGGGAAAGCGATCAACCCTGAAAGCTGTTCGGGGAGCACTGGAATGAGTGCCACGGCTCTGGGCTGAAGAAGACCCGTCTGTAGGCCTCCGGGGGGCTGGTGAGAAAGGAGGTGGCAGGCAGGCAGGTGTCAGACCACTCAGGGCCCTCGTGGGCCCTGAGCCACGGTCAGGAGCTGGGATTTCATTCCAGTGCAAAGGGAAGGTGCTGAATTGTTGGGTTTCTGTTTCTAAGGACCACTCTGGCTGCTCTCAGGGAACGCATCACAACAGGAAAAGTGGGGGCAGGCAGGCCGCTGCAGCAGCTCAGGAGACAATGACAGTTTGGTCCAGGGCAGGCACTAAGGTGATGGAGAGAATTACACGGACTTGGGACGTATTTTGGAGGCAGAACTTGCTGATGATGAGATGAGGAGTGGAAGGGGGAGTCAAGGATCTCATCTATGTTTTTGACTTCAGCCACTCAGTGGCTGGTGGTGACAGATATTGAGATGGGGAAGGCCGCAAGGGGGGAGAGTTACAAGTAGAGGCGCCAGGCAAGATATCATTTGGATGAGTCTTGAGCTCAAGGGAGAGGACAGGAGGGCTTATGAACCTCTGGACGGGGAAGCAGGCTCAGGACAGGGCCCAGGACACTTCCACAGTCGGAGGTGAGGAAAGAAAGAAACCATCACACAGAACTCACAAGTACGAGGCGGAGAGAGCACGGGAAAACGGGGGACGTGGTGTGACAATCCAACCTGATTCCGGGAGGAAGGGGAGGTCAGGTATGTCACATGCTGCTTAGAGGTCAAGATGAGGACAGCGGAGAGCAGTTATACTGGGAAACAAAACGGACACTTAAGATAGCATTTCGGTGGAGTGCGAGGGAAGCCTGGTGGGACATGCTGGAGGAACTGAAGGGGCTGAGGCAGCGGGCAGCAGCTGTGTCCAGAATGGTCTCCGTAAGTTTTGCCGTGGAGAAGAGCCAAGAAACGGGACAGAATGTGACGGACGTGTGGGGTCAAAGATGATCGGTGCGTTTTTTGCCATGTGCGCATGTGGACGAGAGGGACCCAGGGGAGATGATATCTGTGCAGGACAGGAGCCAGGAGGCGTGGGCTTGGCTGTGCAGAGTGAAGAGGTTTGCCGTCCACAGAAGCAGGGAGGGGGACGCTCTCCAAGGGAGAAAGGCAGGACGTGAGTTCCGAGGCTGGCAGTGGAGGAACTCCAGGCCTGATGGCTTCCCTTCCCTTTCACTGACAATATCGAGTGAGGTCGACAGCTGACGGGATGGAGGTGGAGGGGGTCAGAAGTCTAAGGAGGCAGATGTCCTGGTACAGGAACCCCTCCGTGGGGCACGGCCCATTCAGGGGAAATGCTGCGGGGTGGCCAGGCCAGCTGGATGAGCCCTTGAGCTCTGCAGTGATCAGGATGAGGAGGAGGAGGGCAGTTAAGCTCGCACAGGGTCAGGGGCTTCCCAGAGTGCTGCAGGGGGAGAGAGGCACCGGGGAGGTGCAGAGGAGTGGGTATTGCAGTCCTGGAATATGCGCTGGGAAAGGGGAGACACAAGGGGGGAGGTAGTGCAATGTCAGCGTCAGAAAAATCCCCTCTATTCTTCTCTGTACCTTCCGTTGCTGCCCTGACAGAAACCTGGTTGTCCCCAGAGGAAATCACTCGTGGAACCAGACCCCCTCCACGGGAGGCTGCTTTTCCTGGGGCCTGAGAACCTGAGATGGGAGTGGGCAACCACACTTCAAAATCAGCATGGAGTTCACGTGATGAGTCTATACAATCCACCACTCTCCTGTGGCAGAGAATTTAGCTTGTTTTGAAATATCCAGTCTTTCATAGGAACAGACTGCTCAGCTGGGCACAGGGCTACCCAGAATGAAAAGTAATGTCCCAATCACCCTTACAACTGGCTACGGCCACGCCACCAGGTTCTGCACAGTGAGCGTGAGCAGAGGCACGGTATGGCAGCCGCCAGAATTTCTCTTAAGGACAGCCGAGTTGCCCCTTGCCCCTTTTTTATTTCTACCATCCTAGTGCTCACCACATCCATTTGAAAAGCTGGAGCTCTATCTGAGGCCATGACGAAGACAGACACGTATTGGGGGCAGTCAAGTCAAAAGCTGGAAGGAAGGAATCTTAGCTCCTGAGGACACAGGGGCAGGGCCCTGGCTTTGGTGTATATTTTAAGTTCTTCAGATGATTCTCACAGACGATCAGGTTAGGAACCCCCGTCCCGGACTCTGTCATCCTCAGTAACTGCATCACCTCTAAACTCTGGGTCTTGAATACCCCACCCTCAGACCACTGACCCCCAGTCTTCCAGCCCAGTTCCTGTAGTGCCCCCCACTCCAAACACTCTTCAACCTCCTCCAGACCTCCAGCCCCCAAACTCTGTACGAAAAAGTAGGGCCTGAGTCATCAGAAAAGACTAGATCCTGTTAAGAAGCCCTGACTTATGGATCTGTAAAGGAAAGGGCAAACTACATTTTAAAGTTCACGTAAAAGAGATTGAAAAAGCTCTGAAGTTTGGAGGAACTCTGTTTTATGAAAAACTAATTTATTTTGGCCATACGGATAGTTCTGCGGTGGAATTTTCAGCTCACGAGGCTATGACTAGGTTGACATTTTCCCAGATTGAAAAATGAATCAAATAATACTGGGTTGGCCTAGAAAAGAGAGGAGTGTGTTTATCATGGAGATAGCCCTTCTCTTACCATGGCCAGCAAACCAGGCCCATCGTACTGGTTTTTAATGCCTTGGAGCTCAGACACCTGCTTGTACATTTTTCACGTGATTAGGGTTTGTTTGGTGTCCTTGTGCCTTTGAAACCTGGCCGGCAACTTCAGCCTCGATTATCCTGTGCCACAATTTCTGGTAGTCCATTCCCATGGCCAAGATGTCTGGGCCCACACTGATCTGTTTTGTGCTTAATCAATAAACTGCTTCCCGTGGCTGCGCTGTGACCAAGCACCCTGTGGACCACGCTGGCACGACTTCTCAAATCCATCCACAAGCCCATAAGGCCAGCCTTCCAACGACCGGACAGCTATCGGCTGGGCTGGCACTTTCAGGAACAGGTGGCCAGAGGGATGTTTGACCCACGAATTCCAAATTCCGATTCTCAGACTGTCACTTCCAGTGTCAAAGCAATTTCCCGTGATTCTGCTTCAGGTTGGTGCTGGCTAGGCTAAGGCGCTCCCCTGACTCCTGGAATGCGTTCCGGAAGGGTAGGAAAGCTGGAGGGCCCTGCCCAGTTGGAGCACACAGGAGGATGGGAGGAAGAACCCAGGAGACACCCACAGGGCTGGGCGAGCTGTGGCTGACTCCAGCCAGACTGGGGAATGTGTTCACAGCTGGCTTTCTATATGCACCCCGCCCCCCGCCCCCCCTTGCCCCGCACCATGTCAGACTCCGACGTAAATGTTTGGTTTTGTTTTCAACCTTACAATGTTTCAAATGTAGTTTACACACTTACCACATACCTGTTGTGGGAACTGAAGAGTTTTAGTTTGTCAAAGCTCAGACAAGATACGCCAGGAGAGTGACCCCTCCGGTATTTGAGAAACTGGACTGGTACAACCTGATTTAACGTTTTTGAAAGATGTGGCCCACCAGATGAGACTCGCTGTTAGCTTTCTTCTCTGCCCTTTTGATGAATATTTGGCACCAAGGCAAAACCCAAGCCAGCATATCACAGGACACCAGAAATTAAACTATGATAAACCTAAAAAATGATGAGCGGGATAGTCTTGAAAAATGTATCTTTTATAAGACTTTAAATTTTAAACATCATAAATTTATAAATCACTCAAACCCTTGATTGGTTAGAGATTATTAAAGTGATGATTCTCCTATAACTTTTTTTAAAAAGACAAGCCAAATTCTAGAGCTACAGAATGAATTTTTTATAGTAATTCATTTCAGATTGAGAAATCACTTGCGAATTAAAAAGGAGACCTTTTCTTCTCCCGCGCATTAACAGAAAAGGAAGAACGTAAAGACAAAATATTTCCAGTCTCTCAGGACGACCTTGCTAAATCTACTTTTGTTTTGTAACCCACATCTGTGTTTCCGTTCAAATGCTTACTGCAATTGAAAGACAAAGTTCATCAGTTCGCTTGTCCTACTGTAATTTCAAAAAGGATTTGCAGGCCCCTAGCATTATAAGCACAGGGACAGCTGTTCACTCATCTACAGAAATCAGGCACAACTGGGACAGCCACCCACAGCAGGTGCCTCGAGAAGAAAGGATGAAAGAAACATAAATATGGCAAATGCCACAGTGGGCTCAGGGCCTGGTGCTGGGCAGAGCCTCCCCCCTCCCGGAGAGAGAACGGCAGGCAGGCAGAGGTGTGGGGAGTTGAGGCAGTTACGGCGAGGGTTTTTTATTTAATAGTTGAATTCTTATCGCTGAGTGGCTGAGAGTGAAGGGCTCAGTCACAGAGGGATGAAGTATTGGTGGATGCCAAGAAAAGTGGCTGGAGCCGCCATACAGAGAGTGGAACAGAGGGGCAAGCGTGGGTGTGGGGAGACCTGCCACAGGGCACGCCAGGGACCCCCGCCAGCCTGGACAGCGTGGGGGCCTCGGAGGAAGGAATGACTCAGCTATTTCTAGAGACCTGAGCTGGGTCTTGCGTGAGGTATTATCTGAAGCCACTAGCATGGATTAGTTCGACCACAGATTGAGTGAAGGTTGAAGACAAGTTTTATTTTTTTTTATTTTTATTTTTTTTTGAGAGAGAGAAAAGGAAGCAGAAAGAGGGAGAGAAACATCGAGGGGAAAGAGAAACATCAATTGGCTGCCTTCCGTACGTGCCCCGAACGAGGACCGAGCCCGAAGCCCAGGCGTGTGCCCTGACGGGGGATCAAACTGGTGACCCCTTGGTTCGCGGGACAGCACTCAGCCCAGTGAGCCATGCCAGCCAGAGCCGAAGACAGGTTTTAAAGGAAGTAACAAAATGTCGTGAAATCATTAAAACTTAGGCTTTATGAAAATGTCACAAATCAAATCAATCATTCTTCGATGTGGCAGAAATATGACAACCTGCAAAATTAAATTCTTGCTTTAAAATGGGCCACCTGCTTATATAATCCTAAAACAAATTACTATCTGAGTAATGAAAAATGTATATCAAAGATATGTGAAATAGGAAGACTACCCTACCCTCATAGCCAGATCATTGATAACCAACCCACTTTTACACAATATCCTCCCCTAACCCCAACCACCACCTTTTAGAATAGGTGTGCTATGATTATCGCTATCCCCAATCTATAGATGATGTAGTGTCTGCAGCCCAGACACTAGAGCAACCGGGGGGCCTGGACCTGATGCTCAGACGCCCATCTCGGAACCTCCTTCCCTCCGTGCTAAATGCTTGAATTAGTCAGGTCCTAGAGTTCTCAGGCTAATGAGGAATGAAACATTGTATTTGAGAGCTAAACCAAAAGCATAGAAACTACAATATGCTGGGTAACGATTTTCTATCATTTAACCCTCAACGTGCGTTCCACTTAGGAAGCTATGAAAACATCGACTGAACACTAGGAGGAAACGAGGAGCAAGTGGGTCCTGCGGCTGTAGGTGACGGAACCAGGGGCTGGTGGAAAGGGGGAAGGAAGAAAAGGAAGGTTCTCTGTCAAACAGGAAGCCCATGGGCTTGGGAAACAACAGCAGGAGAAGACTGGGGGCAAGGAAAAGAGAATAATGAGTTTTAAACTCGATTTCCAAAGTGTTTTTTAGGAGATTTATCTCATTCTGCAGTGCATGTTTAAAATACGACACTTTATAAAACTTCTATTTTTTAACTGAGCCTTTGTCATCCATTTACTCACTGTCTATGTGATATCCTGGGCACCCCGTGTGACACCACTAAACCCCGCCCCCAGGCTGCTTGCTGCCCTTCCTGCTCTGAATAGCACGGGGCTGCCTCACCCTTCCCTGCCCACTGTACCAGCCAGACTGAGAGAGCTATTTCTTAAGTTGCCCGTGGATGTCCAGAAGACTCCAGAGCAAGAGCGCTGAGGATTAGACACACACCGGCCTCTGCTGTGAGCAACTCCCCCTTGGCCTGGTCACTGTCACAGGTTTCTCTGCCTCTGCTTTGGTTTCCTCCTGGGACCTGCACTGCCCCTTCTTTCCCCCGTCTGTCGCATGGCGACATTTCCTGGTACCAGAGTTGAGAAACGTGCTCCCAGCACAGACCCCTCTCCTGGTAGGGCCGGCGGGCAGGTGATGAAGACCCTGCACCCTAAGCTTCCTCAAGGATGGTCCGATGGGTGCCCTCCGCAAGGAAGCTGTGCCCCTCCTGTCCTTGCTCTGGCCCGCAGAGGGCGAATGACTGCTCTACCCACTCGTGAAGGATGCAGCACCTTCGCAGGCCCCAGGGGAGGGCACGGCTCCCCAAGGAAAAGTCCACTTTTGCCAAGAAGCCTGGTGCTGATTACTCTGGTACAGGCCCCGCCTCTGTCCTCCATCCCCACCCCTCCAGCCACCACCCTCCTCCCCCAGAGCCCCATTCATCCACAACACACCATAGGTGTAAGCGGCTCCTCTCCCCAGAAGTCCTACCTGACTCCCTGGAGAAGGGCTGACCACACTCTCCTTCCTGCCAGAGTCCTCTCTATTTGCATCTAATATGGTGTGTGGTGAACTGTTTGCTTACTTTTCTCTCCCCAACAATGCGGGGAGCTTCTTAAGTGTAAGTATGTGTCCCAAGTGCTTACCTGACAGTATCCGCCAGCACTAATTAAATGCCTGCTGAGTTCTTTGGGGAATAAGAGTAAATGCTACAGTCTTACAGGCATCTTCACAGACAATAAATATCTCAATGTCCCAACGTCAAGTATCGAGTGGTGAGTTCAGGGACAGGCAGAGAACCCGCTAACTAGCCACCTTTCCTGTGGAGTCACTGAGTGGCATTCTCGTCACAGGGACTGGGAGGGAGGTTTGCGATCGGAGGGGTTTTCCCTCTTCCTGTAGCCAATCGGCCGTATGGAACACTTTGGTTTTATCTCTATCCCCTGTCGTCATGGGAAAGAGAACTGAAGAGAAAGAAAAATGGGTAGGTTTTTTTTGAAACCCAGCTGGAAAAACTGTAAATGCAGAATGTGCACCCCTGAAACGGAAACTTCCCAAAGCCTGGGAAACGGAAGTGGTGTGTTCGCTGCTCCCGCAGGTCCCCACTGAGAGCAGTGGGGGGTGGGGGCTCAGGCAGGGCCCCCTGTGCCCCTCACCTGGCTGCTGTGGCCTTCTAAGCAGGACAGACTTGTTCACGAGCCCAGTGGGGGTCACTAGCCCCAACTGTGCCCCACTGCGAGGGCAACAGACCCCGTGGCTGGCCTGGGCACAGCCTACTTGGTCCTAAAGAACAAGGAAGGCTCAGGCGGCTTCTCTGGCTGTCCAGGTGACCCACCGAGAGCCTGGGCACATGCTTATTGATGGAACTCTTGTCACCCAAAGTCCTGCGGTGGTGAAACCTGAGCCCTTTAACCAGCTCCCAGCCCTTCCTGGACTCCCAGTGCGTCCGCGTCTCAAGGCTGCGGGGCCAGAACAAACAGCAGCTTCCCCAGCCTTGCAGCCCATCCTGAGGGCTTCGCACCACCCACTGGGGAGCGGGTGACTGTTCTCTGAAATATCCGGAATGCTTCTGAGGACAATTCCACCCCCACCTCACTCTCCCACTGTCCAGTGTACCCCCCCGCCCCCAAATATTTACGGTTTGGGACAGGAAAACTCTGCTTGCAGGAGAAAACCAGGTGATCAGAGGCCCTTTGGGATTAGGAAGAACTTGGGCAGGGTGGCTCAGGAACAATTTCACGGCGATTAACTAACTTGCTTCATCTCAGTGTAGATGTCACTCTGAATTACCGCGTAATGGGTGAAGTGTGCGGTCTATAACAGTCAGTGGTACAGGCGTAAGGAAGCAAGGCATTTAAAAAAATTAGCCCCAAAGCAATTATTGCAGTGAATTTTTCAAATAGTTTTAATATTCTGTCTTTTGACCCCAGGGTATGGCTTGGGGAAAATATATTAATCTCCAGATAATAATCAGTCAATCTCAGTTGTTCTATCTATAATGATATTAAAGATTCCAACCTTAGTCTTTTTTGGTTGCAAACATTAATTAAGCATAATAATTGTGTGTCTCCATGATATTTGGTCCTTTCTGAATGAGTCAGAGCTCAGAGAATAATTTGAATATAGCAGACAGCAATTTGCTACATAAATTCACCCCGATGGCTATTAACTCATTTTAAAATAGCCAAGACTCCTAGATTAGAGGGGTTTTTTTTGCATTAATGCAAAGTTAATATCCACATAACCTTTTATTCACCCTTCCCAAAACCCTCCATGAATAATCTCTGCAGGGCCTGACCTGAATGTGATAAGGGGCCGGTGGGAGTGGTAAAATGTGTGTTTGTGACACCATCTCCTTAAACCACAGAGTTCTGCAGACTCTATCTTGATATTTCTTTCAAAAGTCTTGTATGAAAGGTCAACGAGACTTTATACTTATTTTTTTAACTCTCATTTTATACCAAATGATGTCAGTAAGAACCATATGTTATCTCTACACCACAGATTATATATTAGGGATATTCACCAACCTAACGACCAGTTTGGGTACTAGTTTCAACTTTAGCACTTTGCAGATTTTGAGGAGCAACTGGAAGACTAGAGAGGGAATCAGCTTTGAACGAGCACTGAGAAATTAAGGGGAGGGCGGACTGGTTTGGGGCTGCCCTGCACTGTCCTGAAGGTGACTGTGGCGGACAGAGCCGCCGACATCGCCACCTGCCCAGCACTGCTGGCCCCAGCTGCCCCGATCATCATTCGCATTATTCTTCCTTCTGCCACCGTTTCTCCACTGACTCCTGTCATTATGGCAGTGGCAGCAGGAATCTTGGAAGCCACCCATGCCACCGGCTCCAAACCACTCCAGGACTTGGAATGCCACTTAAATAGGGCTGCAGAGTCCAAGCACAAGTAGAGTGTGTGAACACACCTGTCATTCACACTCTGAGCGGGAGATGGCAGCACACAGGGAGGACACCCCATTTGTACATTAAAATAAAATAAAATGAATTTGGGGAGAACATGATACTCTGCACGAAGAACATAAAGCAGACGAGCCTCTCCTTGCATCTGAATATAAGAAGGTCTGTCCAGAAACCATCCAGCCATGTACTATGAAAAACAGACATTTACTGAAGAAGATACAACATATAAGAAACACTGTACATAGGACAATGATGCCTCAGTCCCCTTCAAAGTAGGCACTTTGGGACCTCACACAGTTCTCCCAATTGCCATCAGCTGCCCCATTGTATTTTCCTGAATCTCATTGACAGTCTAAAATCTTTTCCCTTTCAAAGGTGATTTTAGTTTTGTGAAAAGCCGGAAGTCACAGGGCACCGTAACTGAGCTGCAGGGAGGCTGAGTGACCTGGGTGATTTGATGTTTCACCAAAAAACTCTGCAGGAGACATGATGCATGAGCAGTCACATTGTTGTGATGAAGATGCCAATCACCAGTTGCCCATAGCTGTGGCCTTCTGAATCATCCGAATAGTTTCCACAGAGGAATGTTCAAGTTCAATGCAAAATCTGATGCAGATTCATTGCTCTGCTCGCTCATTTTTTAATGCGATGGCCACACAGTGCACATGCTCACTCAACGGCGTCTTCCGCTCCCACCAACTAGGACAGTGAAGGCGTCATTGTTTGCACATGGGCATTCCAGTCCACTCCCCTTCACTGCCAGGCTACCTCAGTGCCGTGCAGACCATTCTCATCACATTAACAATAGCTGGACTTTTTCTGGACAGACCTTGTATTCAAGGGGGAGACATGGGGGTGACCCTTTAACACTGGGGCTGCAGGCCATTGACATGGACGTGAGCTGTTGTTCATTTTATTTAATTCTCCTTTGTTATTGTTTTGCTATGTTAGGAAATCTGTAAGTATTTTGGGGCTTGATAAATTTTTTTCCAAGTTGTACTTTTACTTTTGTTTTATTAAAGTATAGTTGACATAAAACACTACGTTAGCTCCAGGTGCACAACATAGTGATTCCACACTGAGGGACCGTACAGTGTGGTCATCAGGGGAAGTCTGGTTGCCGCCTCTCACCGCACAGTCGTCGAGGTACCACTGACTACACTCCGTACGCTGTGTGTTCCATCCGGGGACCATTTGCTTCACAACTGGGAGCTTGTGCCCCTTATTTCCCTTCACCTCTGACCCATCCCCCATGCCCTCTTCTCTGGCAACCATCAGTGTGTTCTCTGCGTCTATGAGTCCGTTTCTATTTTGTTTGCTCGTTTATTTTGTCCTTTAGATTCCAAACATAAGTGGAATCACACAGTATTTGTCTTTCCCTGTCTGACTTATTTCACCTAGCACACTACTCTGTGTTGTCACAAATGGCAAGATTCCATTCATTGTTACAACTAAATAATGTTCCTCTGTGTGTGTGTGTGTGTGTCCCATCTTCCCTATCTCTTCACCTACCGATAAACTCCCAGGCTGCCTCCATGTCTTGGATATTATAAATAATGCTACAATGAACACAGGGGTTCATATACTGTATTGCATTAGTGTTTTCATTTTCTTCAGAGAAACACTCAGAAGTGGAACTGCTGGGTAGTATGGTAGATCTATTTCCAATTTTTTTAGGAACTTCCATACTGTTTTCCATAGTGACTGCACCAGTTACAAGCTTAACTGAATCATTACTCCCTCTCTAGTATCTGTGTGATCTTTTTGGGTGGGGGATTGCTAGCCAGAATCCTCCTGAGTCGGAAACAAATATCTGGGAGCTGCGTTACCTCAGGGAAGGCATGTCCAGACAGATTCACAGGTGGGCTGGCTCCCTGCCTCCTTTTCTGCTCTGTCACATGTCACAGCGGAAAGGCAGTCCAAGCCCACGCCCCCCCACCATTTGTGAACAGTATGGCCCTGAGTGAAGTCAGCTGGCTACTCTAGACCACGCATTCTTAGATTTGTAACCTGCCAGCCATAACACAAATGTTGTGATTCCCTGCTCTTCTTCCTTAGAATCCTCCCTGTCAGAGGCAATAGCAAACAGGTGACAGGCAGCCCAGGTCGGTGCATTTTGCTTTGCTCAGCTTTCAACCCCGTGTGGGCACCACATGCCGTCATGCCACAGTCACTCTGCTCACCTTCGCTCTCGCCAGTGCACCCGCCCCCACTTCCACCGGCTCTTCCTGGGTACAGCCGAGCTCCTCCAGCTGCCGAGCCTGCAGCTGAGCTCCTCCCCACACCTGCTCGGAGGGAGGTGCTTTGGGGCTGCCAAGGACGACTGGCAGTGGCACAGGTGCTGGGTCCTGAACCCTGTGCCCTTTCAATGACCATGGCAAACCATCCAAGTCTTTTCTACACGGAAATGCCAAGATACAGGGGGAGAAGTGGGAAATTCCGGGTGCAGCAGAAAGAATTCAGGCTCATCAAATTCCCAGACCAGCAGCTTAGTAAGTATGGGATTCAGGAAAAGTTCTTTAATTTCCCTGCAGGTCAGTGGTTTGATCTGCAGGTGGGGCTGCCGACAGGACCCGATCAGCAGCGCACAAGAGTGCACCCAAAGTACTCACGCTTATCTGCCTCCTCACTCTCATTTATCCACCAAGACTTGTGAAACTCACCTTCTCACCCACAGACTCCTTGCAAAGTATTAGAACGGTCTTGTCACAACTGAGGATCCCGTGGGGACTGTGGACTTGTGTCCCACTCTGTGGCAACGATGCCACCTGCACTCCTCTATCAGCAGGGTGGACCGGCCACAGCTACCCTTGCAGAGCACCATGAACCCACTCAGGCTGGAAGCAGCCAGTTCAGCATCTGGGATGCTCCACAGATAATACATCCTAACCCAGCCATGACCCCAGTGTCCCCATGACAGTGCACAGACTCCACCCGGCTGGGTGGCTGGCAGCCCACTCCCCCCACCCGCAGGTCTGGACACACCTCGGAGCACCCGCTGGAGACTGCGGGTCACTACCTGCACAGGGAATATTTGTGCCTTGAGACTGGCCTCCGAGCTGGATGACCGCCCAACCTTCTGATGGGATGAGAATGTGAGTGTGCCTCTGCACCACGGGAGGAAAGCCCCACGTGTTCATAAATCTGTGTGTATAATACAGCACGGACATCCACCCATGTGCACATTGGCGGACCTGCGTGGTGGGAATGAGGAAAAGGACATGTACCTGAGAGACGGTGGGGAAGAAAGAGCAAAAGACAAAGAGAATGACACACGGAGATGGAGAGAGACAGAAATGTCAGAGAAAGAGACACATGGAAAGGCAAGACAGACAGTCCAGTGAGACAGACACAGAGAAAGGCAGAGAGGAAAAACAGAAGGTAAATGCAGAGAGACAGACAGAGGAGAGAGGTGGGACTAGAGAACAGACACAGAAGGACAAAATGACAGAGGCAGAGAGATATAAGGAGAGAGAAAAGCCAGACGGATGGAGGGAAAGAAGGAGGAAGAGGAGGGATGGAGGGAGGGTGGGGACGCAGAGTTACAGTCTGATAGGACAGATGGCGAGAGAGACAGAGACTCACCTATCTACCCCAGTGGTGGTAAGAGAAACAAGCAGCTACCGTCATGGGTAGGGAAGGTGAGGGCCACCTTAGCTTTTTATCCTTTCCTCTCAGAGTGGCCTTAAGCTTGTCAGCACTTGCCAGGGACGCGATTCAACTCCTCTCCTCTCCCTACCAGCTCTTTCGCCTGGCAGTCCAGCTCTCTGGGCCCCTGCCCTCCTTGCTCAGCCTCCGGTCAAGCACTGTGCAGGCAAGGCTCCAGGGTGCCAGCCAGGAGATGCTCTGGTGGCAACCAGGGCGCCCAGGCCCACGGTGCTGGGGCGCAGGGTCTGACAGCCATCTCCCTCCTCGTACCAAGGTTTTCTCCAGCATCGGACGAGTAGTAGCTGCTCAATAAGCATTTGCCAATAATGCTGTCCCTCTGGTGATACCTAAAAGGGCTCCTAAGTATAAATTTCATTAGTATTAATTTAATTCAATTCCACAGAAATGTGTGGAGTGCCTGTCATGCTGAAGCACAGCGTTGCTGTTATTTAATTTAAGGTATTCAGCATATACTGTGGGACATTCTACATAAACGTTCCTCAGGCCAAGCTCTTGCCGTAGCCCCGTGGATAGGCCCATCAAGGCTGCCCTGCCTGGCAGTGCTCTGATGGCCTCCACTGCAGAAAGCCCATTCTCCAGAGGAATCTCCTACCAGGACACTGATAGTCCTTGTCCCTATTGACAGTGGGTGCTGTGCTTGTCCTTCATTAACATGGTGGCCTGCTGACTAGCAACACTGAATTTTAAACAGGGGCCATCCCTGGTGAAAGCAAAGGCATTCACAATACAGGGATTAGCTCAATGCAACTTAGAGACACTCACAGCCCTTCCATGAATTTCTGAGACAACCCAGTGTGGTCTGCCCTCTGTATCTATAGAGGGGCTTTCCTAGGCTCAAACGTCTCCTTGGTCCTGAGTCAACACGAACTCTGGAAGATTCTGTCTGCTTGAAGCCGGCAGGGAAGGGGTCAGTGCGCTGGCTCTGCAAAGCTGGACTTTGTCTCCCTGGCCTGTCGTGCACGCAGTTTGGGACACCTGTCAAACCACGGAGCTAGGACTTCTCAGGCCTGCAAGATGGCTTACTTTGTGCTTTGAGAGAAAAGAATTTAATTAGCAAGTGTTTACAGGTGTGGCAGAATTTGGTCTGAAATTCACTCTCATTGTAATGTGGTGAGCAGACCTATTGTTCTCACCCATTTCAAAATCCTACGGGGGCAATAAATAGAACCAGGGCTTTTTGGAGAAATGGCTTTCTATGGTTGGGGTGGGAAAGTGCGAGATGAACCTGGAATATCTGGTCATGCCAACAACGTCTGAAGTGCTCAAATGAAGTGATGAGCAGGCTGAAAGGACACAAGGGGGCTTTCACCTCCAGGAAGACGGAGTCAACTTACTTTTCCCTATTTATCCCACAATGTATCACCAAAACCCTGGACATTGTGCATAAGACAAACAAAAGGCAATTCTGAAAGGGGGCGAGAAGACCCAGTGGGGGCTCAGGGGCCCGAAAAGTGCATGGCGATGAGAGCCCCAGGTTTCGCTTGCCTTCCACATCCCAGGCCGGGCGCTGGGAGAGCCAGTGACTCAGCAATGCTAGGGGAGCAACAGAAGAAGCCCCGACAGAGCCTGCCCGCTCTCCCCAAAGACGCGGGGAGCACTTTTTATATGTGTTGTAACATTGTGCAGTGTGGTTCTAAAAGTAAGTAGGAAAATATTTACAATGACTGTATTATAAACAGGGGAGGGCAAAGGAATGTAAAGTAAGGTAGGCTTTCTTTATGTCACTTGAGCTAGTGATTTGACAATATCAGTAGACTGTGATAAGTTATATATATATGCACACACATACACACACACATATGTATATATATATAGTGTAATGCCAAAAGCAATCACTAAAAAGACTATACAAAGAGATACACTCAAAAACACTACAGATAAGTCAAAATGGAATTCTGAAAAATGTCCCAGTAGCCTACAGAAAGGCAGGCTAGACAAAAGAGAAAAAGAAAAAAGAGAGAACAAACAGAGAACAAACAGAAAACAAAAAATAAGATGGGAGAGGTATGTCCTAACGCCCTAACATACAATTACTTTAAGTGTAGGTTATCGGGATACACAAAGACAAAGATGGCAATGTAGATTTACAAACCCAAATCAACTATATGCTGTCTACAAGAAACACACTCCACATATAATGATAAAAAACATATATCATGCTAACACTAATCAAAGAAGGCAGGAGTGGCTATATTAATATCGGATAAAGCACAGTTTTGAACAGATAAATTGCCAGGGACAGAGAACCAGGGAGCACATACTTTTAGCTTTTCTGGCTCTACGTTCTGTCACAACTACTCACCGCCACCATTACAGCATGAAAATTACTGTCAGCGACGCCTAAGCAAATGACCGTGGCTGTATTCAATAAAAGTTTAGCTATGGAGAATAAAATTTGAGCTTCACAAAATTATCATGTGTCGCAAAAAAAAAATCACCAGGCACAGAGAAGGAGATTATAAAATGACAGAACGGCCAATCCACCAGAAGACATAGCAACCATAAATATGTAGATACCAAACAGGAGAGCTGTAAAGTATGTGAAGCAAGAACTAAGAAGAGTAAAAAGAGAAATCAATAAATCCGTGATTATAATTAGAGACACAAACGCTCCTCTTTCAACAATCTATAGAACAACTGGGGGGAAGATTGGCAAGGATACAGAAGAACTCAGTAACAGCTTCAACCAAAAGGATCTAAACAACATTTATAAAACACATCACTCACCAGCAACAAAACATACATTTGGTTCAAGTGCCAATGGGACATATACCAAGAAAGACCACATCCTGGGCCAGAAGAAGTGAAATCGTACAGAATATATCCTCAGACAACAATAAATCAAAATTGAAATAAAAGAGAGAAAGCTAATGGGAAAATCTACAAATGCTAGGAAACTAAATAGCATACTTCTAAACAATCCATGGGTCAAAGAGGACATCTCCAAGCAAAAAAAAAAAAATACATGAAGCTAAATAGAAATTGAAATACAGCATGTCCAAATTCGGGGTGCACAGTTAAAGCCACCCTGAGAGGGAAATGTATAGCATTAAATGCTTACATTTGAAAACACCAAGACTCATCAATAATCTAAGCTACCACCTCTTGAACCTAAAAAACAGCAAAAATAAGCTCAAAGCAAGGAGAAGGAAGGAAATAATAAAGAGCAGAGCAGAAATCAGTAAGATTGAAAACAGAACAACAGAGAAAAATCAATGAAACAGATGCTGGCTCTTTAAAAACGTCAGCAAAACTGGCAAGGCCCTCTCAGGACAGACAAGTAATGAAATAAGAGAGAAGATGCAAATGACCAATATCAGGTAATCAAAGAGGGGATATCATTTCGGACTCTGAAGATGTCAAAAGGATAGTAAGATCATACTGTGAACCACTCTATATGTATACATCTGACCGCTTAGATGAAATGGACCAATTTTTTGAAAATTCACAATGCAAAATAGATAATTTAAATAGCCCTATAACTATTAAGAAAATTGAATTCATAATTTTACAACTCCTCAAAAATCTATAGGCCAAGATGATTTCAATGGAGTATTCTAACAAATGTTTAGAGAACTAACACCAATTCTACATAATCTCTTCTAGGAAATAGAAACACTTCTAAATTCATTTTATGGAGGTAGGGTTACTCTCATACAAAAAAACAGATAAAAATAATACAACCCCCCCCCAAAACTACAGACCAACATCCATCATGAACACAGAAACCAAAATCCTTAGCAAAATATTAGCAAATAGAATTCAGCAATATATAAAAATAATTATATGCCATCCAGAGATGTAAGGCTGGTTCAATATTTAAAAATCAATTAGTATCATCCACCTTGTTAGAAGGTAAAGAAAAAAATCACAGCAGGATCATTGCAATTGATGTAGAAAATGGCCAATCGATGTATATTATAAAATTCAATACCATGACATAAACTCAAGAAAATTGGAATGGAGGAGAAACTTCCGGGATGGCAGTGGGCATCCCTTGTGGGAAGAAAGCTAAGAACATGGACTATTTTAACGGCCAGTTCAGGTGCTTTCCAGCTGAGCGTGAGCCTGGCCCCGCATCCCAGGGTCTCTCTGTGCCAAACTGTCTACTCTCAGCTCATTCACCTCTGACTGGCCCAGGAGGTTCGGTCCTTTCCAGAACCTTCTCGGCCAGCAAAGCCCCGCTGGAAAGCAAGGCCTTCTGCCCACAGGAAGTGGCACGTTTGTGCCTGAGGTTGTGCAGTCACGTGGTCTGCAGGCCAGACAGGACTTAAACATGGACCCTGGATGCTCCAGACGGGTCATAACATTTCTCTCACTTTACTTCATTGATTTTTGTGTCTGCAATAAACCAACGTGGATGTTTTCATTCACTTTTTAAAAAGACACTATCGTTGAAGGGCACCTCTTTTGGAGTATCTATCTTCATTTAACAAATTTGGTAGGACTCATGCTCCTCCCATTTTTAGCAGGAAGGAAAAAGAATGTGTTTGAAATTTACTAGGAAGTTATTTGAAGATGTGGCTGAACCTTAAATCAATAGACAAAAAGGCGGCTCCATTGGGCCCAGCAGATGTGTGCACTTGGGGACCCCGACGGCCTGTCTTCCTGCCCCTGCCCCCCGCAGCCGCTCACCTCGGAGGCGATGGAGGTGAAGCCGCTGCTGAAGTGCACGTGCTTGTGGATCTCGCTGCCGTTGGCCCTCAGCAGCCAGGCCCCGAGGGCCTGGTCTTCGCCAGCCCTCTGGCCGCCACGGCTCTGATTGGCCAGGAGCCCTGCCAGGTCCCAGTGGTATGCCGGCGTGGCCCCAACCAGCGCGATGAGGATGGCCTCCGTGGCCACGTAGAGCTGGAGGAGCAAGCACACAAAACCATCTGTGCTGGAAATACAATCCGTAAGCTCACAGACCTTGCAAGACCGGTTTCTTGCTTTTGTGTTTTCATGAGCTATAGAAACTAGACGTATCAGAAACAAAGGGGGAAAATGTAAAAAGGAAGCTTCATGATATACTCCTAATGAAGCCATCAGCGGTCCCCCGAGTAAAGCACCTGATGTTTTTTCCAGCTGCATGGATGGTTCGACACTGGGTGGGTGGAAGGGAAGATATGACTGGCTCGGATTTAGAAGACTAACATTCCAACTGTTTTCTCAACACTAAACCCCCAGTTCAGATAAGCATGAACCAGCATCCAGGAGTACCTTGGCCTTGAATTCACTATTTAAACAAGAATACTCTTTGGCATAGTTAAATGTCTCAGAAAGCAGTACAGCGCGGGCACACACACACACACACACACACACACACACACACACACATGAAGCTTATATATGAGAGGGTGGGCACCCAGGCAAGAGTGCCTCATTAAAGTGGGCAAGCATAATACGTACTTGACTAGGTGATATTTTAAAATACAGTACACAACTTACAATACAATGCAAAGAAATTCAAAAGTCCAGGAAGAGATGTTCACTTTATAACCTTTGGCTATACTTGACCATTGTTTAATCTACACGTAGTTGTCTCCCCAAAGAAAAAAGTATCTCACTTGCTCATTTAAGAAATGCGTATTGAGCACATGTGCCACTTGTCCCCGACTATTGCGGGCTTCCAGCTGCTCACAACAGAGCCGCAAGCTCTCAGGCCCAATGCAGCCTTTCCGGGCTGTGGGTTTCTGTCACATCTGCTCTCGTTGCTGGACGACTATTTCACGGTGAACATGTATTAAGAAAATGGATGAGCTTTCTCCCAAGTGACAAATTGTTATTTTAAGAAATTATCCCTATTAACTTAGAATTTGATGACTTAAAATACCTTTAAACAAAACAAGGGTCTAAAACAAACACAGCGCGTGACTGCTCGGCAGCACCCAGTAACACCCCCACTGGATGGCGTGTCGCCCGAGGCACACCAGGGCGGACGGACCTGCTCACAGCGTGTGTCCATTCCTCAGTGCACGCACCCCTAACCCCCGTGCCTTCCACACCATCGTGCAGGGGCACACTCAGCTGTGAGTTGGGTAAGCTAGAGAACCAAGGCACAGTAATTCACAAGTAGATGGTGGAATTACTGCCAGGGTAAGAGTGAAGAAGTCGTGACATTGTGAGCGTCATGACAGAAAGCTAGTGCAAAACCCAAGCTGTGACTGTCCCCCTCTCAGCGGGCCGCAGGATGGAGGGCAGCCCCGATCCACTTTGAGCAGAATGGCTGCGGGCCTCTCGAGATGTACGGAGCTGCCACAGGTCAGCCTGTGTGGGTGATTTATTGGGAAGTGCAAAGCAAAACATGTTTCTGGATTTATATTGCTTCCTTGGCCCTATTTGCACACTATGAAGGAAGTTTTAGAACAGGAGGCGATCAGCTTATAAAAATAGAAACCTTAGTAATTACAACAACAGAGAGGTGATACATTTAGCAGGAGCTATAATTAATTATAAAGGCACTCGAATCGGTTTTAGTCATGGCCCCTCCTGATTATAACCCACTGAAATTTCATTGATAGGTACAGAAATGAAAACAAAAAATGGGGCAAGGAAACTCGGGAAATGATGCAAAACTCTGTTCTGGTAAATGCACGGCCTTCATCCCGGCAAGGCAAGCTCGTTATATTGTCTCTCCAGACTTGCTCTTTTCTGCTTTTGTTCCCACAGTCTCTTCCCTGGAAAGCGCCTCCTTCTGCTGTACACGTCTGAGCCTTCCCATCTTCCAACATGCAACTCGGATGCCACCTCCTGCTGTCCTGCCTTCCCCTCAGGCTTCTCCAAAAGCCCCCTTCTGCTTCTGCTCACCCCACCAAAGCTCCATCTAGACCTTTCGTAGAGCCCTACCATTTTCTTCACTACATTATATGTACGTACTTGCTGACTTATTTTTCCTATTGGGATGTACTCTCCCTGAGGGCAGTATCTCCGTCTGATTCACCTTTTGGGTTTCCAAAGCAAATAACTCAGCGCCTAGATACATGGCATCACACACTCGCCAAATGAATGAACGAAGAAATGACCAGGATAGAACACTGCTAGTAACCGCAAGCATGTCTCTCACGCCAACAATGGGCCAGGCGCTGCTCTGAGTGCTGGCTGGAAACATATTAACACACCGTATTCTTATCTGGATCGCTCTAGGATAAGCAGTGTTCTAGTCAAAGGAG
This sequence comes from Tonatia bakeri, assembly GCA_004024845.1. Classification (NCBI taxonomy): domain Eukaryota; kingdom Metazoa; phylum Chordata; class Mammalia; order Chiroptera; family Phyllostomidae; genus Tonatia; species Tonatia bakeri. The sequence continues at coordinate 77,266 of PVIA01003506.1, read as the reverse complement.
GAAAGGCTCCAAAGGGCCCTCGAATCTGAGTCATGTTTCTTTGCGAAGGCTTCCATTCTCAGTAGAAACCACAATGTGTAGGAGGCAGTTGGAAAACAAAGAGGTGGTGGAGACCTAGACTGATTCATGCTGTAGGGAGCAGGGAACCCTGGTGAGTCAGTATTATCTGCATTTATTGGTCATATTCCCAGTAGTCTATAGGCTGAATAAGGACTTTCCACCATTCTCATCTTCTCTACCCTCCAGCACCCCTCACAAGGTTTCCCTTGCCCACCCATGCACACGTGCATGTGCACCACACCCCCCCCCCCAAATGAACACACAGGGCCATGGCTTCATGTCGCCAGAAGGATCAGAAACATGCAGCTTATCTACACAGTGTGGGCTCCACAGAGCGGCCCCAGTCTGTGTCTTGTCTGACATGCATGGCCAGGCTGGGTTTTGCTAAAGATCAGGGAGACCGAGGAGGCAGGCAGCTCTGATACCGCGTGATAAACGCTATGGAAGAGGCACCATGGCGATGAGATGAAAGGTGATGCTTCAACTCTGCGCAGAGATTCCTGTTAGGTCGTCTACCCTAGAGCCACACACAGGTCATGTGGTCCCAAAGGTTTTAGCCCTCATCTGGTCACGGGGATGCTCCGCCCACGCAGGACACTGGGCTGGCTCTCCGCTCCCCCCACTGTCCCAGAGCTCACGCGCTGCTTCTTTCCCGTAGAGTACAAGTGTCCTCTCACGCTCCTCTTCCACCACTACCAGGCGCGCCTGCGCCCGCACACTCTTGTCTAATGAACGGCACCGGGCCTTCCAGGCACAATGAGAAACCGCCATCCATCCTCCTTCGGAGGGGGACTAACAACACCTCAAATAAATCATTATCTTCTCCAGTGCCACCTCCAGGGAAGGAGAGCAGGAGCCACAGATGGCCGGGGCTTTGTTCCCTCTCAACATAATTATAATTAGAAAAGTGACTGAAATGCACTCGGGGATTGAAATTTTAAAAGTTCCAGAAAGTGAAGGCTTTAAAAGCCATTTCATGTTTAACAGCATCATAAGCTTTTGTCATACTCAGGAAACCAGAACCGTCTCCATAATTCTCCCACCACAATATCTTGTCTGTGAAGTCACAGGCTGTAGGACGTCTGTTCCAAGCAGGAAAAATGAGCTCCAGAGCCATCGGTGACTCACTCAGGTTACCAGTAGCACTAATAGCAAAACCAGGATGAGACTGGGAGCCACCTACTTTGGGGGCCAGAGCTCTTTTCAGAGAAAAAAAAAGCAGGAAAAATCAAAGGTGATTTCATTCTTGTCATTATTGTTAGCCTTCCGGGCACCTGGGGCCCAGAAGTCTAACCGACTGAGCCAAATGCAGGGCGCGGGCACGACCAGCTGCCCGGGGCCCCGCACAAAGGGCGCATTCCATAAACATTTGTAAGGTGATCTACTGATATGACGTATTTCTTGAACTTAAACATTTTTAGTTGTTGTGTCCTGAATAACTGGTGTCTCTAAGTCTTGTTTCTTCCTGGCTCTAATCTGATCCCTCCACCAGACTGGTCTCCCTGAGTCATTCCTCATGACACTCTTCCGGTCAAAATACATGAGTGAATACATGATAAACAGTCCAGCACCCCAGATCCCCACCTGTGGCCCGCTGCTCCCTGCTCCGCGTCCGAACTCTGAGCTGGCCTGTCCAATTCCCCGGACACCACGCCTCACTGTGTGGTGTGAAAAGAACAAGCCATCTGTAAACCTGGACCCCAGCTCTGGCGACCTTTCAGCAAATCAACACCTTGATAAACTTCATGTGTTCGTCTAGTAAGAACGGACACCAGTAGTACATCTTTACGGAATTCATTCATTTCTAACTAACCTGTGCTGAGGGTCAAATGGGGTGTTTCTTCAGCCAGCAGTAAACTGCACAGCCCCACCAGCACCGTTTGATTCCCTAGGCAGAGGAGGGACCCAAGAGTCTGCCTTTCTTTTGAGCTCCGCTAAGGTCAAGGCTGCTGGTCTGGGCCGCACCATGTGTAGCAAGGGTGTAGGTTGTTTCCTCTTCTATGCTTTTTCTGATTTTATGTTTTTCCACCTGGAATGACCCATTTCTCCCTAAAATTACGCTTCAAAGTTCAGCTCAAGGTCAGCTGTCCTTCTGGAGTCACTGGACCACTCTAGACCTCGCTAACGTCCCCTTTCTTAAGTCATGAATGTGCAATGCCTGCATTATTTACTGTGGGAATATTATTTTGCATCATTATTTAACAGTGTAGATACAGTTAAATTCTGATTTCCTAATGATTTGTCCTCTCCTGAAGGAAAGAAATCCCAACTGACACTTCTATATCCTTTCAAGAAACCCAAGAGCCTGTGATACATTTCAACTAATTCCTTGCAGAACAGTGTAAGGGGGCTGAAAAAGGATAATAGATCAAAAACCAGGAATTCTAGAACTTGATCTTGGTTCCAACCACTAATTAAGACTTTGGACACACCATTTAACCTGTATGTTCCTTTCTCTCTCCCAAATTAAATGGAGATACCACCACTGGCCCACCTTCTTCCTGTTATTTCGGTTCAATTTTTAAAAAATTTTACTGAGTGCCAACACTTTACAACACATCGTACAATACTGTAAGTTTCAGGTGATATCAAGGATGAGTAAGAAACAGTTGTTTCTTTCTGGGCACGTGCGTTCAAGTCAAGACAACAAATACATCCAGAGCTACAGGCACAGACAGGTCCTGACAAACGCCACATCAGCCATCGTCCGAATGCAGTTACGGACAGCACAAGGGAGGCAGACGGGGATTTCGACCGGGGAACAAGGAAATGGCCCCAAGTGTGACCCCTGGGCTAGCCAGTGAAAGGCTGCAGGGGGGCTAATCTGAACAAAAACCAGGGGAAAGAAATTTTTGGCCAAAGAAATAGCCCAATCAGAGTCAGGACAGTAAAGAATGTATTTTTAGTGTTCTTTGAAGAAATACCGCAGGGCCAGCTGACTCAGCTTTTCCCAAACTTCAGTCATCTGAGTACGCCCCGTAAGAGGTTTAAATGCCCCTGTTTGGTTCCCTATTATTTACTTAGTAGTCTTCTTTTAAATTCATTCAAATCTTTCGACTTCAGTAAATCTGTAGAGAAATAAAATGTTTCATCACTATAGACAGGACCAGACAGATGAAACTACAAAAGTACGCACCTTGTTACAATGCCAAGCGTCAGCTAGTATACTTTTATTTAAGGTGGGCAGTGAGAGATACTTTCAGGCAAGAGTTGGGGGCGGGGAGTGAAAGCAGAGGAGCAGCCATTTTGGTTTTTATGCTCAGCAGGCTGGGCAGCGGCTTCGTGCCTCCCACGCCTTGTCACTTCTTCACTGGCTCACCTGGTCCGTGTGACCCAGCAGCTTGACCTGCAGCCCGATTCCTCCTCCTCAGCCCCTCCTTTAGCTCCTCTGACTCCTGGGCCAGGTGTGTGTTTCATTCTGTGATGTAAGGCATTTGCTTCATTGAGGCTGGAGGCAGCAAGAGGGACACAGATTCCAGCATATCCCGGTGGGCTCCAGATACCTCTTCCCTTCTGGACGGCCGGTCCTGCAGGCTCCGAGCCCAGCATCAGACACAAAGACAGCAGCTCTGCAGGGACTGCTGAACCAGCTTCCACAACTGCATAGGGTCAGGTGCTCATAATAAATTATTCATTGATTACATATATAACCGTATACCTATACATGTATGTATACAACACAGATACACACATGTATACATGTACATGCATCTCCCTTCTAGGAGTTCTGCTTCCTGCTTCTCTGGGTGAACTTTGACTGACAGAACCTTAAACAAATATGGCAAAATATTTAGCACTTATTAAATCTAGAAGGAAGTACATGTGTGTTTGTGATACTATTCTCTGCATTTCATTTAAAATGTTTCACAGTTTAAAAAGAAGTCTTAAAAAGTGAATAATAAATACAACTAAAACAGAATGATATTAAATTCTAACTAGGGAATGTTTTTGCCAAAGGCTAAACATTCTTTAATTCTTCAATTCTAGTTCATTTCCTTTGTTAAAAGAGAAATATTTGCAAGTGTTTTGAGAAGCGCCAGCACCAAATGAGACTTTCTCCTTTGATAAATAGAAGGGTTAAAGAAGGATTGAGGAGGGAATAATCTCTCACTTTGCAAGTTAGTGCTAGCTAATCCTATTTCCACGTACCACCTAGGTCCACGTGCAGGCCATGCTTCGGGTGTCAGTGAATGCAGAAAGACAGACCACGAGAGATAACTGGTGGAGAAGCCCAGAACCAAGACCAGGGGAGAGGATATCCTTGGAAAGAAGGCAGGGATACATCTTCCTCTCGGACACCGTGGAGAAACGTATTGACAGGCAAGGATAAAAATGAATTTTGAAGTAAAAGGATGTTTAGGAAGTTTACACCTAGTAACCGCTCTTTCATTCATAAAGTTGGAACAAAGAACATCTGGGGACAATGAGAGAAGTGGGTCAGGAGAAATTTGGTCCCGAGGAGAACAGTAAACGTCTGACTGGGAGAAGCGAAGGCCAGAGCCAAGGAATGACCCCACACAGCACGGGCTGTGCACGCAGGCTGTGGGACTGTGGGAGAGAGGAGAGAGCCAGCCCAGCTCTGCAACGAAAGAGAAGTGAGTGAGCCAATGACAGCATAGCCAGGCCCCGGAACACTGTGCTACAGCCTTTAAAAAAGATGTATTTGTTCACTTATGAGCACGAGCAGGCATTCCCAATGCTGTGTGACAAGCAAAATCAGGTTAAAATACAAATTTTTGCAAAAAGTGATAAATGTGCGTATTTGTATAATCAAAAGTCTGGAAGGTCATAACATCAAAAGGTGAGCATGTTTTAGCTCAGGGTGACAGTGTTCTGGTCATTTTTGTTCCTTTTTTCTGTACTTTCTCTCTTTTCTACAGTTACGTACTATTTGTTGAGTAGCAGCCGATCCCCGTGAATGCGGCCGTTAGCTTCTGCTGGAGGTCTTCACTGACGTGCATGGCACGAACTTCACCACTGGCTTGTGGTTGCAAGGTGAGAGGAAGTCAGAGAGGAGTCCTGAGCTCTGTGTGTCTTTGACTGGATGGCTCCTCCTTGGAAGGCAGCGTCTGACTGTGGTGATGAGCCAAGCTGGCATTCTCAAGGTCAGCGCTGACACAAGGCCAACTAACTGCTGGGCACTGGGTAACGTTAAGAAATCCTGAACTTGCAAAACAAGTGAAGTAAACTTTTACGATCTAGCCATTTCCCAGAGGGCAGTGAAGGGGGAGGGGCCAGCTAGGAAGTTCACTCAGCCACCTTGCAGCCAACTGTCAAACGGCCTTGGAGTCTAGCGTTTTTTCCTGCCGTCTTCACATTGCCTCTCTTCATATTTTTAATGACTTTTTTTGCATTGTCTTGGAAGGCAACACCTTCTCTGTCAAGGCCCACATTGAGCAGCTGTGGGTGGTCCTGGCCAGACATGCGTCTGGACCTCTGGGTGCTGTAGAGGTGTTGGGCGAAGGTGCTTCCCGATTCTGGAGATGCTCCAGGCTCAAAGGAGATTCCGAAACCTCCTGAGGTCTCCGGGATCGGGATCTCCGAAAGTCCTCGATGGAAATCCTAGGGTCCGACAGGTTTGCAGCTTCATTCGCTTTACACCAGGGGGCAGTGTCTGTCTACAGACAATAGCAGCTTCCTGGGGGCAAGTGCAGCCAGCTTGCCTTTGACCTATGGTGCCCCACTCACCTAAGCTAATGGAAGGCACGTTGGGAAAACGATCCCCAGATTACGGTCCAAGATCCGAGACACTGTCTGAGGGCAGGCGGAACTAATTCAGAGGGCAGGGGCAGGGTAAAACTTGCTCAAACTAGCGCAGGACCCCGGTAGATGGTCGCGCGTTCTGGTGCCATGACAACCATGAAACTCTTACTAAAGCCTCTGTCACAGCTGAACCCCTGGCGGTGGTGAGGATCCCCGGGGGCAGGAGAGCTGGCCTTGCTGATGAAACACAACAAAGGTCTTCACTGACGTGCACGGCACGAACTTCACCACTGGCTTGTGGTTGCAAGGAGAGAACCGTCAGCTCTCCACGTCGGAGACACCTCATCGAAGGGCAGTCTTCCTATGAATTTCCTGGGGAGACCAGGGCAATGCCGGTGACGAACACCAGCAGGTAAGAGAGTTTAGTTGTGACAGCATTCTCTACAAAGTCTAGTAAATCGCCCTGAATGAAACACGCCCTCCCTCACCCTCCCGAGTGTTAAATGCATGGCCACAGTGCACAGCCACAGTTGGTTAAAGGAGCACCAGTAAGACAGTGAACTGCTATTCTCAATCAGTGAGCCGCAGCCTCCTCTCCTAGGTACACAGATCTTTTCTTTGCCATTTTTTAACTTTGAAAAGATAACACAAAAGCAAAATTAATAAAACACGATTCACCACCACAATTAGCAAGTAACACTTTATCATGTTTGCTTCAGGTTTTTAAAATACAGTATTACAGACACAGAGGAAACCTCCTTTGCACCCCTCCCCTCCCAGCGCCAGTCCCTCCCCTCCCAAGAGCAACCAACTCCACGGACTGGGGGCGGATCCTTCCACACCCTGTGTTCACAGTGCCTGGTGGTTCATACACACTCACAGACCAAGTATAGTCTTGTCTCGTATGTCCTAAAAATTCAGAATAAGAGTTTGTGCCACATTGTACATATTAGGTTGGTTATTTTTTTTTCACTTAACTTTGTGTTTCAGAGATTCATCCATGTAGTTGTGTACAGATCTCATTCATTCATTTTAATTGTTATATCCTGTCAAATTTATACTACATTTTAATTATCCAGTCCCTTTTTGAGAATCATTTAGGGGGTCTCCAATTTTTGTTACTACAAAGAGTGCTGCAGCAAACATCCTATCATATCTCCCTATGCACACGGCCAAGAGATACTGTGAGAGGTATGCCTCGGAGTCCAATGCGGGGTTTTCACTTCACTTGACAGGAGAAATGGTTCTCCGGATGGTGCGGTTTCTACTTCTCATTTTCATCACACATGTGTTGGGAGCCTATTTAATGTTTGCTAATCTAATAAGTGTGAAATGATATTTCATAGTCACTTTAATACGCCTGCCCCGTATGAGCACTGAAGGTAAACATTTTTACATGTGTGACTATTATATTAATAGCTTCCTCTTCCGCAGAATACTTGTTCAGACATCCCACTTCTCAAACACTGGGAGAAGACGTTCATTGTGTGGGTGATTTGAATGCACCGGGAGTTGTAGGGTCTGAGGCATCAGGTTGGGGTTACTAAGAGTTGACATAGGACTAACAGAGTCTGGAACGCCGGAATACCACAGCTCGAGCTGAGACTCACAGCAGCATCCTGATTTCGCTGGTGAAACAGATGCTTGTTACGGGTTACCTGTTTCTGTTGGTTAACGGATGTTTTAAATCTCGTGCAAATTAGACTAGAACCTATGATTCACGATCCTGAGGAAAATCAAGGAGCTGGAGTCTCTGGCTTAGAGCAAAGAAGTAGGGTCTGTTTTCATTTATGTCTAAAGAGATCAAAAAGCAAAGAAGTGGGCCCCAGGCTTCCTCCTCCAGACAGGCTGACAGACAGGCACGCACACACTCAGACTCGAAGCAGTAGTGATGGCATTGACTCTGGGTCAGCATCAGAAAACAGAAACAGCAATAAAGTCAACAGAATTCTTCATATTTAAATACCACAATAACTCCAGCCCAAGGGAAGGCATGTATATTTGGACAGTAAGAATTTTTCTAACTGCAAAATTATAAATCTTACTGTTTATTCTTAAGACAACCATTTTTATTTATTTTTAAAGGTTTTATTTGTTTAGTTTTAGAGAGGGGGGGAGGGAGGGAGAAAGAGAGAGAGAGAAACATCAATGTGTGGTTGCCTCTTGCGTGCCCCACACTGGGAACCTGGCCCACAACCCAAGCATGGGCCCTGACTGGGAATCGAACCTGCGACCCTTTGGTTCGCAGGCCAGCACTCAGTCCACTGAGCCACACCAGCCAGGGCAAGACAACCGTTTTTATATGAAGCCATTTTTTCCCCTTAGATTTTGCTTATACACTTTAAAAACCACATATCGCTGTCACAGGGCATTTGCATCTTACGCCCAAGAGAAATCTGTAAAATCTGAGTATGTTCTTTAGGTGTCTGAAGGTCGAACACTACAGAGACGCCAACAATCACATCTGCCCGGACATGAAGGACAGTCTCCCAGCCGAAGGTAACTGGATACCGAGGTCACTTTTGAGGAGCTACATGACAGTATCAATAATCCGAGAAAACAGTTAACCTGAAGATCTCTAGAACTGGCTTTGTAATGTGGTTTTGTCCTTTTATTTGAACTTGAACATGTTTGAAGTAAATGGAGTTGAAAACCATTTAAAAAGTAATAATAGTCCCAGGAGGAAGAACACATCAAAGGACCTGTCAAGTTTCCATCTCCGTCCCCCTGGGTGTGTGTTTCTCAGCTGAGGTTGGTCATTAACCAGATCTCAGCTGCAGAAAAACCTCCTGCAGAGGCCCAGGCCCCTCCCTCGGGCAAGCCCCCTCTCTGACAGTCCCATCTACCATGTGCAGGGCTAACTAGCAGTTGGTCCGTGCCTTCCCTGGGCAACGACAGACAAAGTGCTTTGGTTTTTAAAGCAGACAACATTAACCTCCTTCCATTTAAGCCGACTCTGAAAAGGACTTCTGGCTTTTTCCTCTGTCGGAGGAAGCAACCCCCAAAGAATGCTGAGAGCATCGTGCTACAACCATGAGTGGGACTCCCCAGGCCTGCCGCTCTGCCGGCCAGCTGCCCAGGTGCCACGGCCGGAGCCTCTCCAACAACAGACTTGGTAGAGAGGTCTTTTGGGAACTCCATGCTCATCTCGAGGATAACTTGGGGTGATTCTAGGACCACCTGGCTCACCTATCTCAAAGGGGTGGTTGAGTCCTCATAAACGTGACAGCTGTGAACCATCTTTGCCTAGCCTGGAGCCTCTCCTGTGTTGACAGAGGCAAGGAGACAAACACCTGCCCAGGCCACATGTACAAGATACACAGTGAGTCACTTCATTCCCAGCATTCTGAGACCCGGGTTTTTTACGGCAAATACTAACCCCACATCAGGCAGAGTTCAGTGAACAGTCAAGGTCATGGGCTTAGGCCTCTGTGGTACCAAACTCTAACTGCCCGAGTGAACCACAAAGAACCGTGAGGGAAACTTCATGGGACTGGAACCCCAAGCAGTGGCCTTTTTCATGCCACATTCCACTCAACACAAACTTATTCCAGGTTCCTGGATTCCTGGCCAGGCAGATGAAACGATAATGAGGAGAAAGGTAGAGTGCAGGGGTGAGGGAGTGAGGAGGTGGGGTTCCTCGGCCACGGAGTTATGTTCCTAGAATTCTTGGTTAGACCAGGAAAAGCATTTTCCCAAAGAAAAAGTATTACAAATGAAATTAGGCTTAAAAGATTATAAAATTATAATCCTATTCTGTTTTAAACACTCTTTTTGTAATTTAGCACAAATACTTTTCCCTCAGAGGGCAAGTACATTTAAAGCTAAGACACAGAAACTTCAGAATACCGCATATTTGTGAGCTGAGAACTCACTTTGCTGGAGAACCAAGTGCTTCCATGTTTCAGCCCATCGTCTGAGCAGTGCTGGCTGGTGATAAAAATCAACTGAGCTTTCGATCATTTTAATGGAAAAGAAACGGTAAGTCAACCCTTACCTCCCCCCACCCCCATCTTCCTGTTGGGCAGTTGCCTCACGCAAGGTTTAAACAACTGATGAACTGGCTGTAGTTATGACTGGTTATACCTACGACCATCCTGCACCTCCCTCAGAATACCTGTCATTACACACTGGCTGCCTGCTTCACCCACCCCACTAGAATACAAGCTTCACAGGAAAGGGCTTTCTGACTTGTCCACTATTGTAGCCCCTGCTAAACACATAGTAGGCACTTACTTAATATCCATTGAATGAAGGAATGTGTAAAATGGCTGACTCATAGTAAATACTAATAAAGGATTTGTGCATAAAATGTCTTTAAGAATATTGGAAGAAGTAATTGATGTCAAATAGAACCTTTAAGCCGGCAAAGGAGGAGTAACTTTTGCCTGGAAAATCATTATTTGCAGTGACCTTGAGCACCGGGAACCCACATTTTTAGGTTGGGGAGTACAAATAGTCTCTGAGAATTCTGTGCCACGAAGATGTGGTTCCATTTCACAGCCACACATTGTAGATGGCACTATTTGACTTACAGAAGTCTCGACCAAAGCTCTAGGCAGAATGATCCAGCAGAACCGAAACCAGAGAGAAATAAACCTGTACATTGACGACCTCTGGAATAGGGAGCCCCCCAAATCCAGTTTGAGGCGGTAAGCCGATAGCCAGAGCTGAAGGAGGCTGCTCCAGCCCGGACCCTTCAGCGGCAGGTCGCCAGGGCTCTCTCGGAGGTCTCGATTCCAAGGTGTCAGTGCCACAGGTTAGAGCAACAATTCGCTTTCATATTCACAGTGGATCACAAGTAACAACAGAATTTTGCCCCCCTTAGTAACCGTCTGGTCACAATCCCCACCTGATGCGTGAATGCGTACACACACACACACACACACACACACACACACTCCTTTCCCCACTGGAGGTGACAGGGTGGGTGGACCTGGCGGAACCGCCATAGTGGGAGGGTCCGAGGCTGACAGGCTGGCCGGTGACCTTGGCGTCCTGGGGCCCAGCCCTGCCCTCACGGGGGGTTAGGCTGGAAGGGGGCCCCCTCCTCGGATGTTCTCGCAGAGTCTCAGCGTCGGGCCCAGCCTTGCGGGGGGAGGCGGACGCCTCGCCCGCGGCCGAACACCGGGGAGCAGGATGTGCGGGGCGCTGTCGGGGCGGCGGGGCACTCACCTGCAGCAGCACTGCCAGCAGGAAGCACAAGTACATCTGGTAGATGCCCATCTCCCCCACCACCTGGAACGCCTCCTCCACCTCCATGGCGCCCCCCGACTCTGGCGGGGCCCTCGCTCCCCCGGCACCCGCTCCGGCTCCCGCTCGGGTGGGAGCGCGCGCGGGGCGGGTGGAGCGCGGGGCGTAGGCAGCTCGGAATGCTGGGCTGCGCGCGGAGGACCTGGGATCGGAGCTGGATGCCTGGTACCCTGGCCTCCGCGCTTCCTGTTACAGAGCTTTTTTCTGAGATGGATCGGTGCCCGCGCCGCTGGAACAGAGAGGAAGAGGAAGTGGCTTGGCGAGAGGCGCCCTTTCCGATGGAGAAAGTGGGAACTGCAGCCGAATCCAACTCAGGCCCCTGCTTCGGGGCTTAGAGGGCGCGGTAACTGTTGGGCGGCCTGGTGGCGACTCAGCATTACTTGTCCTTTTGTATCAACCAGTTCAGTATGAGAAGTGGGGAGGGGGTGTTCTAGAGCCTTTGGAGAAGGGTGCTGTTCAACATTTCTTCTCAATCCTACAAGCCTTGCACAACTGTGAGATGGATTTGCTCGTAGAAATATGCAAGAGGCACAGAGGAAACACAGAAGGGGAAAGTGATCCGTGGGACAAGAGGTGCTGCTGCCAAGGTGTTGGAAGGATAAACAGCAGCTCATGGGTTGGAAAGGTGAAGAAGGTTGTCGCAGGGCCCAGGGTCGGTGGTCGCTTCCCTTAGTCCCCTCATTCCTCCACCTCCGAGGGCTGGTTTTAACAGCTGCATAATATTCCATTGTCCAGGTCACGACCCCCACACAATATTGGACGGAAGACAGAACCAGCTAACGTTTTACCTACGACTTTACATCCAAGAGAGTGAGATAGGCCGATAGTTTTCTCTTCTTCCTACTGACCTTGTCTGGATTTGGCAGTGGAGTTACAGGACTTAGTAAAACGAGGGGAAAGTCTTTGGTAAAACTCTCCGTGAAACCGCCCGGTCTTGGCTTGTTTTCCGGAGAGAGCTCAGAGACGGGTGGGTGGGTAGGTGGGCAGATATCACAGATCTTTGTGGTTTGTGTTCTTCAATCAGTTTTACTTAGTTTTTTGTAGAGACGTTTCTATTTTAGCTAGTTTTTATAAAACATCTTTTAAACAACATTTAGAGAGTAAGATGAAATCATCCGATTTCTACTTAACAATTAATGTAGCTGTATAGCATATGAAATATTAATTTATAATTTTTTCACTCTCACACATCATGATGTAAAAGGAAAATTTTCAAAAGTGAGAAATATGACTCTTTTACCAATATAAAATGAACCCAAATTCATTTCGGAATAAACTTGTTCATCTTGTTCTCTTAGGGTTTCTTAAAATCGTGCTCTGGCTGTATTTGTGCCCCATTTTTCCATCTTAATATTGTTCATTGTTAGTGTTCCATTCTTATCAGTCTTGCCAGAGGGTTTTCTGCTTTATTATTTGTTAAAGAACCAGTTTTCATTTTCTGGTTTTTCTACCTATATTTTTTGTTTTCTATTTTATGAATTCTATCCATTCTTTGCTTTCTTTGCTTACTTTTGTTACTCTGTAATTCTCTTACTAGCTACATGGCTTGAAAGTTTAGCTCACTTTCAATTTTCTTTTTCTTTAAAGAATAACTGCTCGAGGCTCTGTGTTTCTGCCTGGGCACGACTCCGCTGTGCCCACAGGTCCTGTCTGTGGTGCTGTGATTGTCTTCAGTTTGAAACGTTCCATGGCGTTATGATTTCCTCTTTACCTAACGAACTACTATCTACCAGTGCTCTTCTCTTTAGCTCCCAGTTAGAGTTGCTGCCACTTTAAACCATACTTTTATTGTTAATTACTAACTTAAATGATGTGTGGACAGAGATGATATTGAATCTTTGGAAATTGCGTTTTCTTGTGACCTAGTATGTGGTTACTTTAGAAAAATGTACTGAATGTATTGAAAATATTCTCAGTTTAACAAATGAGCAAAGAGAACCAGAGACGTGGAAATAAAGAACAAACTGACAGTACTGGGGAAGGGGGAAGGGGGGATGCATGGGGGGGGATGACAGGGGAAAGAAGGGGAAGGGGCAAGCCAAGGAACAGGAATAGAGGACTCACGGTCATGGACAATGTGGGAGAGGGGCGGGGAGAGCAATGAGGTGGGACAGCTGTAACTGAACAATTTTTTAAAACAAAATATTCTCAATTTGTTCAGGTGTAACATTCTCTATATGTTAGATCGAGCTTGTTAATACTATTCAAATAGCCTGTATTACTCCTGGATTCTTTTTCTGCTAGATGCATCTGTTAATAAATGCATCAGTTTTTATACCATATATGTTTTTAATAATGATTACCATTTTTGAGTTTTTATGAAGTTCTTTTTATCTCTGTAGTTCATAAAAGTACCAATTGAATCATTCTCTTTATCATAATAGATAGCTCTTTTTTATGCTTTTTGCCTTACTTTTGTCTAATGTTAATTAGACAATTAACATTCATTATTAATTAATACTGATTGCTGCATCGGATTTTTGAAATAATTTTCTTCGTAATCTTTATTTTCATCCTTTTGGTTTCATTACATTCTAGGCATGTTTCTGGAAGAAGGATTTTTTTTTTATCTATTCGATTTGATAGTCTGTGTATTTTAATAGGTGCATTAAGTCCATTTACATTTATCGCAGGTTATATATTTGGAACAATTTCTACCATTTTCCTTCATTTTTCTTTTTACCATCTTCTTACTTTTCCTTCCGGCCATCTGGTGGAGTCTTAAAGCCATTTATATATTGCCCTTCTCTCTGTGCTACTTGGGGGAGCCACTGATTGCATTATTACTATGACTTTGGTATTTACTACTACATTTTTAACATCCACGTAACTATAGACTGTTTACAGTTACTTAATACAGTACCTCTATTTTCTTTCCAAACTCATGAGAACCTACGCAAGATTCCAAGAATGCTTTATCTGAGAAAACTTAGGAGGACATAAAAACATGTTCTGGAAAACTTTGTTGACTCAGGAAGTGATTACTGTAGTGCCAAAACACTGATGGAAGAGGTTTGTGAGACATGTTTTAACAGAAAACCTCCATTGGTGATAAAAATGATCCTGTCCTTGAAAATAAGAAAGCGGGAAGAGGACTGTAGAATGCCTTTCAATGCAATCCTGCGGCGTGGTTTACAGTCTCACCCAGGAGTATTTCATTCTGCAGAATTTACCTGTGATTGACTTTGCTATTTACTATGAATTAGAGTCCAGGCAGCGTGCGTGCAGTTATGTGAAAATTTGTAGATTTTTGTTTGGTAGAGGTATAGGTGATTATGTTCAGTAGAAAAGATCATCTATTATTTCACTGCCCTGTAGAACATTAACTCATTTTGTTTTAAGCTAGCCATCTTATTTTAGCATTGTGGGTTTTTTTCCTGGAAATAACTAGATCCTCAAATGTTCTTAGAATCAGCTTTACAATCCTACTTGTTTCCCTCATTAATTAAAATATCTAACTTGGGTTTATTCTATATCAGTAAAAGTTATATTTTTAACTTTTGAAAAAAACTTGACATCATAATGTGTGCAATGAAAAAAATTATAAATTAATAGTTTGTATGATATATAGTTAAATTAATAAAGCGCTAGTTAGAAATTAGATTATTTCATTTTACTCCCTAAAAGGTTATGTATTTTAAGTTAGTGAAAAACTCTTCTTTTTAGCATATATGTCCCGATATGAAGAAGCTGGCTCCTCCGAGAACAGAAAGTGCACCTGGAGAGTATCAGAAATGAGGTCTGATGGGGTGATAGAGGCCAGGCATGCAGTGCTGAGGAGTGTGAACTTTTCCCTGTGCATGGTGGGGAGCCACTGAAGAGTCTGAAGCTGGAGTGTGATTTTTACAAGATGATTTGACAGCAGCCAAACAGACATACCGGCTGAGATACCATTGTAATGGCCCAGGCGGGCCTCAGACCCAGTGAGGGTGGGAGGGCTTAACCCAGTACAGTGATAATGGGGAATGAAGAAATGAAGTCAAATTTAAGGTAAAATCTGCAAAAAGTGATAGTGATTGCATTTTGCAGAAGCAGAAGAGAAATTGAGAATGACTTCTACATTTCTGGCGTCAATAACTGGGAAAATGGAGGCACTATTAACTGAGATAGGGAATGCAGAAGGTGGAGTAGGTTGGTGGTGGTAGACTCAAGGTCCTATGGCTGGAATCATGGGGATCAGAGGTATTGCTCTTTCAAATGCTCACTGCCCCTTTAAGATCCTGCCCTTCCCCCTTAACCCACCCAGGCCCAGCTGGATTTCTTTGCCCTAATTTACAATCACTGCCAGGGCTTCTGAGCATGCGCTGAAGGAAGAGCTGGACTAATTAAAGCTCTCCTGAGACCCAAGGTATTACATCTGTGGCTCTCAGCAAAGAGTTCCATTTTGAGGACATATTTTCCCCATCTAACCACTCTTTTCTCATTTTTCTTTTTCTTAAGTCTTTTTCTACCATTACCTTATAGTATCTGTTCTTTTGTATCTCAGGAGTAAGGAACATCTAGGGTTTTTTAAGTAATAAAAAATTAAAATAATGTTTAGAATAGGGTATCTATCCAGTACATACATTTTGGGCTGTGAAGGGGGAAAAGGGGTCAGCTTTATCTGGTGCATTACATAAAGCTTTGAAGCAAATATACTTAATCATTGTCGTTTTATGTACACCTGTACACCCAACCACTGTGCCATGACTTTTGCTTCATAGGTAAATTGGTGCCCCAGAAGTCTACTGAAATTTGATGTGTGAGATAATAGACTTCGTGTGTGTTGTGTTGTATCAAATCCTTGGAAATCAGTGTTGTACACTAGCCTGAAGGTACCCAGAGTTACTGTCATTTTAAAAAACCCGAAGACTATTTTTCCTTCTGCAAAAACCCTTCCTGCTGAGATAACCTTTGATTGTTAGTGTGTCGCACAGCAACATGCCTTCACAAAAATAGCATGGCGAAAAAGAAAGGAATAACCAGGTCATGAGGCGGCCAGCTTTTGTGGGTAGATGTCCGGGAAGACAGAGCATGAAGACAAAGGGAGGAGAAGCAAGAAGAAAACGGAGGTAGCAGTGAGACAAACATGTCTCTGATATCGGCCGCTCAACCCAAAAACCATCGTTCAGAAACCATCCTTATGCTGGCAAAAAAAACATACACTAGAATAGATCTGAGTTTAATGTGGAGAAATAGGCCATTTCTCTGTCTCAAACCTTAGTTGTAAAACAAAAGAGTATGCACTGAAGCAGATCTAAAATTCAGGAGTTCAGTAGAGGGTATGAAATACGAGGGAAATTAGCCATTAACTGTGTTTGAATTTAGGTTGTAGAGGGCCATGCTTGCTAAGAGTTCAGTTTTCCGTGTTGTCTCAAGAGACACAGGGCTTTAGACAACAGGGCATTCATTTAATTCGACAGATTCATTCCTGAGGGCCCAAGGTCCGTGAAGGTGTCAGTGTTATTGTTGTGGCCGTTGCTGCTGTTTCTTACCTGGGAGAGTCACACAACTACAGAATACAGGCCAAGAGGGTAAATTTGCCAGTCTCGTGGGGGTAGGCAAATGGAGGCTGTGATTCTATAGGGTGGGTGAGAATGTGTCTTATCAAAGGACAAATGCCTCCAAGGTCCCCACGATTAAAATCTGGATGCTACTAGAACTGCCTGAACCACTTTAGTTGCTTCACTGTTGCACAAAGATGATGTAACCTGCGTGTGGGGAGTCTTAGCCCCGACTGGGCTTTATCGGTCAAAGTGAGCAATTTACATTGCTTTCAGAAAATAGGAAGCCAAAGTAGAGTTCAGAGAACCAAGTTTGATGCATTTGACCTACTCCATCTCAGAAAGAGACATCACCAATCCTAAACCATCCTGAAACTCAGAAGTATTACAATTCATTCAACAAATGCTTGCTGAGCAACGAGCTTACACTGGGCCTTGTTCTAGGAATACAGCATTAAAGGAGCAAAGCCTCTCCCTCTCCCTGGCGGGGCTTGCATTCCGGAGAAGACTTTCTTCTTGGCTGCAATACTGGATGAGTCGGCTGGGGCAAGAGCCAGGAGAAGGAGGAGGAGTTGTTGACTGTGGAAATTGAATACCTGCTGCCCTGTCATGTGATCATGAAGTCAACCCCAAATCAAAACATCACAGTGGGAACCAAGTAGATTAGATTATAGAAGAGTCTTTGTCATCCATTAAGTCTTCTTCAGTCTAAGGGCTCTTGTCCTTGTGTTTATCTGTCGTGAGAAGAGTGTAGCCAAATCTTATCTCCCGATAGTGAAAGTCACTTAGAAGAAAGTTACATTAATGAATAAATTCACAAAGAGAATTTGCATGATTTTCAGAGTCAAATGAATCCCTAATTTACTGGGATACAACTATTTGAGCCAAAAAAAAACCACTGCATTTTAAACAATATAAACTCATCTTCTTGATCGGCCTTCATTTGCATGAGAAAAGCGGTTTATTCTCAGCCAAACAGAGCAAATGAAATCCTCCTGTTGATTTTCTGTTCCAGCACAAGATCGTGAATATTCTGTTTCATTTTCCTCTCCTGCCAGGGCTACGATTCTTCCTTCAACCTTTTTTTTTTTTTTTTTGGTCACAGGACCTTTTCAAATCTAATGAAAGTTAATGGTTTATCTCAGGAAAATGGGGTTGTTGGAGAGAGTGCACGCATACCCACGCACATTTTGAATACCATTTTTAAAAAATCGCTGAGTGTAGCCCTCACGTTATGAAAATGATAGATTAAGGCTACAGGAGGTTAGATAATGTATTTACTGAAAGGCACACAGTTGGCAGAGAGGAAATAAAACCAAGTTCTCAAAAGTTTGTGGGGTTTTTGTTTGTTACATTGGTTTACTCTCTGGGACCACTCTCAGGTATAGGCCCTGTCTCGGAACCGTTTTTCCTTATCTGGAAATGCTTATGTGAAACAACATTATCTTTGTAACACAGGCGCATTCTGGTTCCTTTGTAAATAGAGTAAATAGGTCCCCAGATCTACAATTTTAAGGCTGGGGCTTTAGCTCAGTAGGGCCGTCCCTCCCTGTCTCCCAAGCCAGGAGCTCTGGTTGGGATACATAATTCAGCAACGTGACTACAATCACAGACTCCTGAAGGAAGAGTTCTCCTCTGTTGTGTCTGAAGCCGAGGAATGGGATGGTGCTGTTACAGAAACCAAAGCCCAAGGGGGCCTGGACGATAATACTCTTATGGAAAGAGACTCAGGTCCGTCTTGTCCGCCACCTTAAAGGAAAGATATCTCTCAATGCCAGAGATTCGTGAAAAGGAAAGGAAAACGTTTATTTAGTGCTATACAAACTTAAGGCAGTGACCTAATGTCTTTATCAAAATCTTAAAGTCCCTTAAAACACCCACAAACGCACACAGTCCTTCCTTCCCCCTTGCCCATATGGGGTACCGTATCTCAGGAAAGGAAATAGAAGTCCAGTCTCAGGCAATGTCTGGTTCTTCCCAGTAATCCGTGCTCAGCTGGTAGGCCTCTCTCGGTTCTCGGCACCATCAGCTGTGTTGCCAGAATCTCTGCTACAACCGGGTGATGGTTCCCCCTACTACTGCTGTGGGGGTCCCCACTCTGGCAAAGGTGAGTGGTCCTCTCTCCACTGCTCCAGCCATGTGGTCCTTTCTCCACCACTCCAGCCACGTGGTCCTCTCTCCTCCAGGACCACGGGAGTCCCCACTCAGCCAAATCCGCGTGGTTCTCCCCCCTATGGCTGCCGTGTCTGGGTTTAAATCCCCGCGCCAAACTTCCTCTGCAGCCCTATTTCCGACTCCTCCTACACTCGGCCACACTTGCCCTCAATCTGCTATCCTTTCCAGCTTTTCTGGTCACCATCATGGGTCTGGGCAAGTGTCACCTCATGTCCTGGAACCAATCTCCTCCGAGCTCCCACGCAAGCGCTGTAACTCAGGGGACCTGCCCCCCAGTCACATCTCGGGGAGGTGTCCCTTTCCATCCCCCTGGCCCAGAGCATGGCCATAGATATTTAGCATATTCAAGCAACCGGCCTAAGGCTATAGGTATGTTAAATGACCATGCCATGGATTAGCTGCAAAGCTGCCCTGCATGTTCTTGCTCTGTGTGCCCCTTCCCCCAACTCACACCTGTTGGGGGGGAAGAGGTAAAAAAAAACATCTTAGAATCTCCTGGATACCTTGAGTTCTGGGCCCCATTTCAAATGTCCATTTGGGGTCCCCCCCCCTCTTGGCTGCACCCTGTAACAGTAGCTTTCCTCTGCAGATCAGTCCTTCCTCAGTAGCCATTCTGCTTCTGACCTGAAACCAGCCACGGAGCTCCAGCCCACCAGGCACGTTGCTTGCCGGGCTGTGCAAGCGGAGCATATGGCTAATTACAATTTACACCTTCTTAAGTGCCATAAATATTCACTAAAGGCTGTTTTGTCTCTTTGTTTTACTGTTCTAGCACTTTCTGCAGACAAAGCAGGAAACGGCTTTTTTTGGAGGTACCCTTTAATTCCAAATAATGGTGAGAGAGGACGGTCTTCTGTCTGGGCCAATAATGTATTCTCAGCCTGGCCTGTTCAATGACTGGGCTCCGAATGACATCTTGCTGCCATTACAGTGTCCTGGTGACAAGCTTTCCTTTTCTGCCGTCTCCCTCCCACGTAGAGCCACGTTCCTGCAGGGAAAAGTGCAGAACGGAGGTAAGTGAAAGGAGATAAGATTTCAGGAGCGAAATGTCCGTGGCACAAAATACATCCATACACACAAGAATGAATATATTTGAGTCATTCTGTGTTTATGTTTTTATTTTTGTCGTTGCTCTTTTCCGCTATGTGTGGCTTTGTGAGGTAAAAATGTGCTTTGTTGTAAGGAGATGGTGGCTCTTTAAACATGGAATGGAAAGATGTGCCCTCGAAGTTGGTTTAGGTTTTCATTTGTTAGATAGTACAAGACAGCTGATAACTAGATATCAGTTAAGTGGGGAAGTCTTCTACTGCGTGAAGTGGCTTGCTCAGGGAGTAGATGTTCTGACCCAGACGTTCTGTTTGAAGCTGGATGGGGTTCTCCTGCGTCCCTGCCACAGGTGACCAGCTGGCCCCAAATGTAAGCATGACAGCTTGGTGCTCTCAGCTGAGACCCACGTCTTGTTTTCCTTCATCCAGGGAGTAGCTAAAAACACGATCTCTAATTCCCGTATTGGCATGGGGCAGTGCAGAAATAAATGTTTTCAGTTAACAATTCCAAGTAAAAATATGTCCATTCATTCACAACGTTAGCATTGAAGCTTGGCAGTAGTGTTTTAGGAACCAAAGTGGTATATGAACTAAAATGCTGTGAGCCCGGGGAGTTCTTTACCCCATGAACAAACTTAAATAGCTGATACTAAGGGAGATTTTGAATCTGAAGAGTCGATTCTGAGACCAGTGTAAGTAGGATTGATAAGGGACTCAAGACTTGGGAAATTTTAGCTTAAGGTAAGAAGTTATAAGTCTGGCAAATAATGTGTATGTTAAAGCTTTTGTTTCAGAAACTACAGATAAGGCCCATCCTAGCTCCTGGGAAAAACAGCTGACCTCCTGGGGCACTGATAGAAGATTACTGTCTGGGGACATCCGAACCTTTGTTCCAGGGAGAGCAGAAGACCACCCCTCCCCTTGGGATCAGCTAACTGCCCAGGACTGGAATGTTGTAGCTTCTGAATCTCAAAGCCCTCACTGTACCTTGTTTGTCCTCCCCCACCCCCTTATAAAAGATCTGGAAAGAGAAGGGAAGATGGTTTGCTAGGGTATGAACTCGCCATCTTCTCGGATCACCGGCCATCTGAATAAAGCGCCCATGAGAGATTCAATCGCTGTCATTGCTTATTGGATTTGGTAGTGCCAGGTAGCCCGAACGCCGGTGTCTTTCCCGGTTACAGAATGGGTATCTTTAGGGGAGATCTCTAGCTCCCCGAGGGAGATGCAGAGCTAGTGAGGACGTCAGGCCTTTGCCTTTTACCCCAAATTGCTTGATTTGACTGAGACTCCCCATAGCTGTGATAAAGGCTCTCACAAATATTCAAAAGTTCCTGAACTTCCATGTTTTCCTTTTTATTAGTATTTCCTTTATAGCTTTAAAGGTACCTTAAAAACTGCCTGTAAAGGGTGGTTAAAAGAAGGGAAGAAAAGATAACGTGTTCAGCAATGATGAGGTTCTGCCACAGTTGGGCCGGGACTGTTAGACCTGCGGTTCAGATGGGCCAGCAGGCAGGTGGGCCGGAGACAGCGGCCTGTGCTGGAGAACGTGCAGCCTGGGCGGTCACCCCTTCAGCCCTGACCTGCCGCTCTGGCCTCAGAGCCCTGGAAGGCCTGTCCTTCCTCCGAACAATGTCCAACAGGGCAGAAGGGCGTCTGGAGTCCCGTCACCCTCCTCCCTGCTAGCCCCAGCGCCTGTCCAGGTCACTGTGAACTGTCTTTAGGGTTCCGTACTATGCTCCCAAGACCATTTAAAAAAAGATACTTCCATACAGGGAAACAAAAGTACAAAGTTATACAAAACAATTTTTTACAGAAAAGGGGCTGCAGGACTAGTTATAGCTTTTTGTGGATTAGAGCAACTGAAAAATAACTTTTAATATGATTGCTTATAGTTCCTTTTTTGTTTCTCCCACTTATTATATTCTTTTGTTCCTTTAAGTAGATGAGCATTTTTAAATAACTTTTGAAGTCCTTGTCTACTAATCTGCTAATTGTGCTGTCTCTTCATTTCTGGATTTATTTCTGTGGACTGATTTTTCCCTTGGTTATAGATACCATTTTTTTGTTTCTTGTACACAGTAATTTCTTACTGAATGCTGGAAATTGTGAGTTTTTATTACCAAGCACCAGATTCTGTCGTCTTAGTGAAGAGTATTGGACTTTGCCCCCACAGGCAGGTAATGTATTTATGCGTGCACTTGACCATTGAAGCTTGTTCCCAAGCTTTGTTGAAGTGGGCCTGGGGAGGTCTTTCCCCAAGGGCTAATTCGGTCTTCCCACAAAGACGAGGCTGTTCTGAAGGGCCATGTGCCTGCCCCAGGTTTTCATTGCAGACTTGTCACACTGCTCTTCTCTATGTCCCAGAATTTTCCTTTCTGAGATCACCAGTGGCATAAGTCCAAGGGATACTCTTTAGTTTTCATCTTACTTGACCTACTGGTGGTGGTGTTTAATGTATTAAACACTCCCACCTTCCTGAACACTCTTCTGGAGACTTCTGTCTTGTGATATTCTCCTTGTTCTCTCCTCTTACCTCCATGGCTGTTTGGCTGGTTCCCCTTTTACCCTTTGAATAACCTGGAACTTTTTTCTCAGCCCTCTTCTCATTTTCCTCTACACTCTTTCTCTTTCAAAGGAGATCTCATGCTGACCCACGGCTTCCACCACCATCTATTTTACACTGCAGAACCTGGGTGTGTGCGTGTGAATGTGTGCACACCCACTCCCAGACCTCCCTCAAGCTTCAGACTCCCCCACTACCAGCCACGCCTTCAGTGTCTCTTCTTGGTTCCTCTGCTCACATCATGTTCTAAAGAGACCCCATGATTCTAGCCCACTGCTCCTCTTCCAAGGTTCCTGTCTCACTGAAAGGCACCATCCAGTCAGTTTCTCATGCAGAAAAATCTGGGAGTCACTCAGGAAGCCTCATTCCCGATGAAAGTGAGTCATCACATACAACTATTCTTCCTCCTCCTAAATGTCTCCTGAGTGTGTCTCCGAGAGCCAACAAGAAACCGTTGGTCCTGCACAGCAAGCTTGGTTCTAGAACGGGAGAGGGATACGTGACGTGCTGACGCAGCGGAGCCGAGACAGCCTCAGAGTGCTGTCCACAGCCAGCATGTTTTGCAAGAAGCAGAACATTTTCTGTATGCCTGGAGAACAGGTTAAGTAGGAATCAGTGGACCCTTGGAAGGTACCAAGGTGGGATAGAAGGTGCAGCAGAAGCCTGGGTCAACCTCTGACCATATCAGTGGATTCTGGGGTAGATCAAGGAGACCAGATCGATCACCTACATTCACCTTGTACAAGATCTCAGCATACCTTTTCCCCCAAATTCAGGTCACTAGTGAGGAAGGAGTGGAGAAACCCCCAAACTGATTGAAATCAAATCTCTGAATTTTAGAAAAATGGGAGCTTGAAGCTGACAGCCACTTATGTAAAAAAGAATATTCTGTTTCTTTGCAGAGGAATAAAAATCATACCCAATACATGAACTACATTATTGATAAAGATTTGATATTTAACCTAAACTGAGAACAAGTAAAGATTGACTAGGTTGTACAATTAGTGAATCTCCACCGCCACCAACCTCACCCAGGCCATGACCACATCTTGCCCGAATGCTAGTAACCCCCTCCTAAATGTTCCCACACTTACACTCTCATTTACCTCCAGTCCCACTCTCCACACCAAAACATGAGTGATCTTTTTGAAACGTAGACTTTGTCCTATCATGCCTCTGCTTATAATCCATGAAGAGTTTCTCTTTGTTCTTAGAGTCCTCTCTTCTTCATTCTCATTTTGCTCTCTATGTGCTGGACTTCTCTCAGCTCCAGCTAATTCCATAGGACTCCTTCCACATCCCCTTCCACACGTACCCCAACCTGACCAACCCCCATTCATCCTTCAGTTCCTTGCCCTTCCTCCCAGAAACCATCTTCCCTTGTGCAGGTTGGTCTGGGTCCTCTAGGGGGCCACTCTTACTTGTCCTCTCTCATTATACTGTGTTCCATGGTGACAGGGACAGGGGCTCTCCAAGCCTCAATACCCAGGACACACACAACCCCCCAAACATGGCTGTCTAGCACAGAGAGGGCATGCAATAAATGTCGAATGAAAGAAAGGAGTCCAGAAAACTAATTCCCACCCAAGAGTCCAGTGATAATGGTTTAAAGTGCTTCCTGGAGGGTGAGGATATCCTGATACAATTTCCAAACTTAAAGGAATGCATCTCTACTGGTAAAGCTCCAATTATTGGCTTATTTCTTAGCTTTCCTGTCACTTCAGGCTGTCCCCTTGCAGGAAAGGGAATGGAGATATCTGCCATTGCCCTTGAACCCCCAGGTCGTCTGTCCCCTGCCTGTCGCTCTGACTTCATCTTGTTCCCCCTCCCCTCCCCTCCCATGTGCTCCGCCCAGACGGGTTTTATTTCCATCCGAGGGGCACCCTGAGCTCTTTCCCACCTGGTCCCTCAGAATGCCGTCTCTCTGTGTGGGGTGCTCCCTTTACCTCCACCTTGCTCTTCACAGGGTGAGATCCTTTACAACACAAATACCACTTCCCTGGGGAGGTCAGCTCTGTTATTCCCTGTCACTGCATTTAGCCACACTTGGTAATTTTATTTTACTTGTTTAGTGTGTCACTTTTACTAATAAGCTATACATAAAAACAGGGACCGCATCTGCCTTGTTCATTGTGCTTTGCCAGATGTACCATAGTGCCTAGGGCATAGTTAGTACTCAGTAAGTATTTGTTGAATAAATGAATTAATATTTATAATAAACCATGAGCTGATAGTTATGTTTCTTAATGATCATATCTTACACAGCTTGACAAGAAAAACTAGAATGTTTTGGTTAACGTCATGGGGGTCAGGAAGTCAGGCATGAGCGCCAACTGAAGTTGTATCAGGTCACATCGCTAAGCTGGAGGTGAGGGGTACTGCGGGGTCAGGGAACGGCCATGGATGGAGAATGCAAGGCTGGAGAGTAAGATAAAAGGTAAGGAAAGGAAAGGTGAGGGACCAAATGCCATACACAACACTTAACCCTTTGATTTGTCTTCTCCCAAGATCTTTATCTTAAGAGATTTCTATTTGCCGTGCTTTCAACCTGTAAAAACTAATGTGACTGAAGGGGGAAATATTCAGCCTCTAGATGAATTTTGTCATGCCTGTGGGATCCCGTCCTAGTTTTCTTCGGCTGGAAACAACCGAACAGAGAGGAAGGTGCCCTCTTATAGTCCCGTAGCCCACACGTCTGAAGTGAGTCCCGTGAAGCCACATGCACGCACAGCATCAGCGGGGCTTGTTTCTTCTGGGGGCTCCAGGGGAAGCCATTCCCTGGCCCTTCTGGGCTCCGAGGGTCGCTGACATCCCTTGGCTGGTGTCACATCTCTCCATCCCCCTCTCTTCTGTAGTCCAGTCTCCCTCTGCTTCCCTCTTAGAAGGATGCCGGGATTGCACTGAGGGCCTGCCTGCATAATACAGGGCCATCTTCCTGCACTGAGGCTAATCCTTCTGTCATCAGGATCCTCAACTGAATCACATATGCAAAGTCCCTTTTGCAATATAAGGTGGCACTCACTGGTCCCAAGGATTAGGATGTGGGTATCTTTGAGAGCCATCACTCAGCCTATCAGGGGTCCATTTCAAATTTGAAGGTCTATCATATTGTCTCTTAAAAAAAGAAATGTATTTGTTTGGTTTTGGTTGGTTTATTTTTGGCACCCTAACAGGTTCTTTATCATTGTTTTTTGCTTAAGAGCTCTAGCAATATTCAGGGCTAGTCAGACTTCAGCTCTGAGCGTGGGGCCTCTCATTTCTCGTTGGCCTGACTTTGCTTTACAAGGAAAAGAAATTGTGTTGTAAGCCAACAAAAGAACTTCAGTTTCGTTGCACAACAGGATCTCTTTTGAAAGCCCTTCCAGTGAAACCAAACTTAAGTAAATATTTATCTGGTTACAGTTTTTTTTAGAGTTGTCAAAAAATAAAACTTGTAGAGGTTTCTGTTAGGCAAAGTGTGAGCGACATGCTTTAACATGTTTCCGATCTTACCGGATCTGGACTCCAGTGCCAGGATGAAGCGGAAATTCACTGCAGGGAGTTCTGTGCTTGTCCCCTTTGACTCAACGCAACTGGTGCTTGAAAATCAATTCAGATGCAATCAGCCTTTAGACTCCTATCTCACAGCCCTGAAAGTCTGTTAAACGGCACATCCCTTGGTGAAAATAGAGTCACTCCCAAGCAAGGACTTCAGTGACCACTCCCTGAAGGCACAAATTGCAATCCTGAAGCTGCTCTTTGAAGAAGACCCCTAGTCCCCCAAAGAACCCAGCCTTCCCAGCTCAGTGGCCATGAACATGAATTCATTACTTTCAGCCCAGTGCTGTCCAAACATTATATTTAAGTACATAAATTTTTTTTAGTAGCTGCATTAAAAACAGCAGAAAGAACAGGGAAACTAAGTTTCATGATTCAGTGCATTTAATCTAATATATCCAAAGTATCATTTCAATATGAGTAAATAAATAATCATTGAGAGATTTTACGTTCTTTTCCATTTTTTTTCACATTAAGTCTTAACGCTGGTGTATATTTTATTCTTCCAGGGCGCCTCAGTTTGTCCCAGCCACGTGCTGGGTGCTAAGTAGCTGAGTGTGACCAGCAGCTACGGAACTGGCTGTCGCCTTTTGGGGCGACTAACAAAACTTTACTTGGTCCTTAGTGATTCTTAGTGATTCACTTTTTTACTCCTTTACGTGCTTTCTTTTTGTTGTATTTTTGCTTATTAGATTTCTTCTTAGCTACAAAGTTTTATATTTTTTCCTCAGTGGGAGACAGGGGTGCTGTAGAAGTGAAAGAGCTTGAGGAACTTGCCAAACTACCAAACAAACAACAAAATCAAGAGAGAAAAAAAACAAACAAAAAATCAAGAGAAAAAAACGATAAACATGAGAAAAGTTCTTAATAAGTTAAGAAAATAATTAGAAGAATAAAAACAATGTGTAACTTTGACACCAGTACGGTTTCCACCTCTGCCGAAATTCCTTCATGCTTCCTGTGCTCCTTGTCCAGTGGATCTTTCAGCATATCAATCGTAGTTATTTAAAGTCTCTGTGTGGCAGTTTGAACGTCTGGTTCTTGTCTGAATCAGGCTTTCTGATTGCTTTATGTCTTAACAATGTTGTTTTCCCCTTGATATTTGTGTTTTATAATTTCCAACTAGATGCTGGTCATTGTGTGTAAAAGCACAGTTGAGACTGAGGTAAGCAGCAGTTATGTCCAGTAATAGGTATGTTTCTTTTCCTGACAGGCCATAGGTATGCAGGTTTAAGTCAATCTACTTAAGAAATGCAATGCACCACTGGATTTCTGTTAAGTAAGGAAAGTCTAAACAAAGGCAATTAAAAAGTGATAAATTGGGAGAAGATATTTCCAATATACAACACTAATCAGTGCTAGAGATCTAAAATATGTAAGAAAAAACTTCATATCAATAACAACAATATAGGAAACACAATAGAAAAATGGGCAAAATGCAGGTATAGATGATTCTCAGAAGAGGACACTGGAATAGATAACAAGTATATGAATACATAATCTCAGGCTCCACAGAAATGAAACTTAAGATACCACTTTTCATCAATCAGATGGGCAAAAATTTAAAAGTCTGATGACACTGAACGTTGATAAAGTCTGGGGAAACAAAGTCCTCAGTGTGGCCAGCACAGAGGTAAACTTGTGAGCAGGTGACCAACATTCAGTGAAATTAGGTGAGCAAGCCATTCATGGGCATATGCCTCTGGGCACTCTTGCATAGTGTTATTGGCGAGATGACAAGACCTTGGTTCTCGTCTTCTTGAAGTAAAGATTTCGGTCAAGAGACAAAATACAGTAAAGCCAGCAAGAATTTATTGGGCAAAGCAAAAGTACACCCAGGACAGTGAGACAAGGAAGGGATTGGCACAGAAGAAGAAAGAGCAGAGCCTCGGCTGGGCTGCTTTAGCTCGTGGGAAGTCAGAGAAAAGGGGGTCCTGGGGACAGGTTCAGGGGTCAGCCCAGGACGAGCTGCCACTGTGCATGGCTCCCTGGGCTGCAAGTATTGTGAGGGGAAGGGAATGGCCCAGGCGTGCTCCGCAGAGGGAGAGCGTGCACTGGGTCCTTTGTCTCGAGGGTTTTTATATCTCTCGTGCGGGCAGAAACCTTAGGGGAGGTCTCAGCAGAAGACCTCAACAGAAATTCATCATTTTTCCAGATGTGTTCTTTCAGGGTTGTGGTCTCTATGGATTGGTTGGCACCAGGGTGGGGTGGGGTCGGGGGTGGTCATTAGTCAGGGCAGCTGGTCCTGACACAGCCTGTGGCACCACTTGTCTGATTCTGCTGCTTTTCTGGGCCTGGAGCCAAAACGCACCTGAGGCCTAGATGTTATCTTTAGGGAGGAAAGGTCAAGGGGTCTGAGCCGCACGCCTAGCCATAGCTAGGGGAGGAAAGGTTACCCTGGGAACAAGGCCCGAGTTTTCCCAGTTCTGCCCATTGCTAGGCATCTGGGGCTTTCCACCCTGGTGACCTTCTGTGCCTGGCTCATCGTCCTCGCTCTGCTCACCCCTGTCTAAGTGCCTGGCACACACAGGGCCAGGAAAGAAAGGTTTCCCAGTGGTGTGTTCAGAACTCAGTAAGTGCACACTGAGTGACAGTGCAAAGGTGTCCATCGCAGCGTGGTTTCTGGTAAGCAGAGTTGAGCAACCCAATCGTCCATCTGGAATTACAGGAAAGTAAAATTCATGTGAGGGGTGGGTTTGACGATCGCCAACATCGGCTAAATTACCGCCGTGTGCCAGGGGGTCTTTTAAGTGCCTTGTGTCTGTTCACACAGTTATGCTCACAAGGATGCTAGAAGATGATTCATTTTACCTAGAAGAGACAAAGGCAGACCAAGGCAGAGGTCATGCAAACAACATGGAAGCAGAGCTGGGTTTGAAGCCAGGCGTGAGGCTGCAGCAGCCAGGCACTGAACCACCTGGGGCGAGGGGCTGCCTGCCGCTGTGCTGTGTCTCCGTCCGGGGACCTGCCCTGCAGTCTGACCATTCCCACTGTCCCAGCCGGTCCTGTTCTGTCCCGGGCCTTCTTTTTCTCTTCAAGGGGAGATGGTTTCCTACCCAAGGGACAGAAACACACCTGACTCCACTCTGAATGATTCTTCCCCTCAGAGTTAGTTCCCAGGCTTTCCAAGTCTTTAGGGTTCCGTAGTGTGGAGCCGGGACCTCAAGCAGCCTCTTTCCTAGTCTTCTTGAGGTTCATTTTCAAATAACCTGGACCAGCTGGCGAGTCCTGCCTGTAGGTCCCTTTCCTTCGCGGAGCAGGCACAGTCAGCCCGAACAGGGTGTGTCTTTGTCTGCCAGTCGGCTTCAGGCCACGTGAGTGTCAGTCATTGCGCTGGGCTGTGACACTGTGAGTCCCTCAGGGGTGACTCACATCAAGACCCCAAACTACTAAACTCTGGAATTGTTTTTCTTATTTTTATAAAGTGTCCTATCTTCTCCTAATTTATGTATTCACTGTCTCTTGTTGCCTTGTCTCTCTTATCCCTTGTCAGTGTCTCCTGTTTCGCAGCATTCTTGAACTGCCTGCCGCCAGTGGTCAGATGACCCATTTCGGGAAGACTGCCTGCAGAAAAACTCATTGGGTCCTGAGCCAGACACTGAGGATCGTATGAGCTCGGTGCAAACTATTTTCACATTTGAATTCAAACGTTTGTTGAGTCGTTGAGTGCCGCGCACTCCGGCCCACCCTGTGCTGAGTGTCTTACCGCATCCTCAGGACCGCCCTGCCTGCCAGCTGGGGAGCAGTGTCCCGCTCCGCAGACACAGCTCAGGGCGAGTGGGGGCCTTGCCCAAGGTCACACAATTAGAAGGATGCAGAGCTGGCACCAAGCCCAGGTTTTCTGGCGCAACTTCTGCCAAGTCCTCCATTCTTTTTGCTGTTGATGATTTGCATGGTCTAAATTGCCAGTTAATTAACCTCTACTTAAATGGTATTTGATTTCCTTTCTTTCTAAAAACAAGTTACCTAACATTTGAAACACTTTCTGACTATAAAATAGTCAGTGGCCTGGCAGAGATTAATTAGCAGATGGAAATTTCCTGTAAGGAAAGAAAAAAAATCACTTCATGACAAATAATCGCAGTTTGGTTCTTTTCAAACAAAGCTCTGTTTGCACCAGTCTGGCCATTCTGTCCGGGAGGAGGCGGCTTCTCTCCTCGGAGCAGGTTCGTGTACTGATTCCACAAACACTTACATGGTGTACTGTGTGCAAGGCACTATCCTCGACCCTTTATGAATATTAGCTCACTTAGACCTACAACAGAGACTAATAATATCACCTACATCTTGCAGATGAGGAGACTGAGATTCAGAGAGAGCTGTCCATTTGTAAGGGGTACAAGCAAGACTTGAACTCTGGAAGTTTGTGTCAGGAGTCCAGGGAAATACGCACTACACCGTAGTTCCCTCTTTGCTGCCTTATGTTCTGTGCTGTGCCAAGCAAAGTAAAATAACAGCGCAGACGAAGGGGGAAAAGCAGGGAGGAGCCAGCAGATCCCTCTCTGGGCAGTGCAGAGGAAGGGTAGAGGTATGTGTGTGTTCAGAACACCTTAGACACAGGAGAGCAGGTTGTTAAGTCAGGAAAAAAAATCTTTCGTAAAGAAGTGGACTGATGTGTTTTGTTCATGGTCATGAAATGGAAAGAGAGAAAAAGAATTGTGTTTCGCTTCTGCTTTTAGAGTGCATAGAGTGAGAAATAGTCTCAATTCTGCCTTCACCCACAGCGGGGAGCAAAGGGGTTATACAGGCCCCAGTCTCGGCACGATGTAGCCACATTCTGCCCTTTGGAGTCAGGTTCTTGCTTCCCATTTCAGTGTTCGCCTGGTTCCAGCCTTGGGGTTAGTCAGTTCACGAGAGGAAGAATGGGGGGAAATGAAAAAGGTGAAGGACAGATTAGTTCACAGGTTTCCTTTTTTAAAGGTTGACGTGGCTGTGAGGAACAGAAATCCACCAGTGTCCTGGAAAATCCAGAAAACCCTGGAAGCCCCAGGGCCTGGTCTCTGTCTAGCCTCTCTGCTTCCCTCCTCCCTCCCCTCCCTTCTCCTCTCTCTCAGTGTCTCTGCGCCTCTCTGCACCTCTTCTCCACCCGCACTGCCCTCCGATCGCTTCCTTCCTCCGTTTTACAGACCATGAACTTCGCCTCCCATAGCACGAGCTTTTGTGTGATTCTCTCTCAGTTTGACATCAGAGCCTCCCTCCCCTTCAGCTCCACTGCTGACTCACTCAGTCTCTCCGTGTCCCAGTTCCTAACTCCTCTCAGGTCTCTCTGGATGGCCCATCTTTGCCAGACAGGCTGAACAAGCCACAGGCTTGTCTATAAATTTGTGGCCTTCGGGCAAGTTGTCCATCAATCATCAGCTGTCCAATTAATATTAAAAAGTCCAGCCCTGGCTGGTGTAGCTCAGTGGATTGAGCACAGGCCTGCAAACCAGTCGGTGGTTTAATTCCCGATCAGGGCACGTGCCTGGGTTGCAGGCCAGGTCCCCAGTAAGGCAACCACACATTAATGTTTCTCTCCCTGCCTTTCTCCTTCCCTTCCCCTCTCTCTAAAAATAAATAAACAAACTGTTTAAAAAAAAAATGTCTGCTTCAGCTACAGAGACCAGGTGAGGTGGAATGCCTCTTAGAGGGCATGTGGGTGGACAAGCTCCACAATTAAGTCCAGGACAAGGCTGGGAAGCTCTATTAAAATGAGCACATTGCCTGGAGCCGCACTTTAAAAGTAACCTCAGTGTTCATGCCGTGGACCTTACTCCACATTGAAAAGTAGTCCGTGTCTTTATGGTCCTTCCCCGAACAAAATCCACTGAATGGACTCCAAGACTGGTGCTTTCAATTTTAGCTTCCACCATGGCGGCAGGGTGAAATCTCCCACTTTCATTTCCAATAGCATCAGTAAGTGAAAAGCATGACCTGGTACCCTGGGAGATGCTGGGCTTCTCCAGTCGGGCAGACCTGGGTCACTTGCCACTCGCACCATGTGTGACTGACCTTCAGACCAGCTTCCTTACCCATAAAACACAGGTAACACAGCAATACCTTTTGCCCAGGGAAATGTGAGAATTAGGTCTGCACTGAAGTACTTTTCATAGTACCTGCCTCCTATTAAGTATTCAATAAGTGGTATTTGTGAGCAGCTGTATTCCTTTTCCCGGGACATGCCACAGGACTTGTATAGACTTTCCTGAGAGGAGGCCGCTGACATCGGTAAATGTGGTCTGCATTCTTCTAATGGTCTGTTTACTCTCTGGCCATCTTCAAAACCCCCAACACCAACAAGAACAATAGAAAGAAAGAAAACCTCATTCTCAATGAGCCAATTATACAAGCACGTTATCAGTCAGACTAATTAGGTACAAACAACAAAAATCCATTTTTGCAGATATAAGCAGGAAGATGACACTGAACAGTTACTGGGTTGCTCGCTGACTCACTGGGGAAGCTGGAGGGTCAGGGTCAGCAAACGACCGGAGCCGATGGGTGAGGAAGTGAGCGCCACCAGCAAGATCACACCCGCGTCCTGCCTATGGGAGACTCCTGCTGTAGAGGCAACGGCGCATGTGCAGGCTGGCGCACCCACCTTGAAGCTGCCCCAAAGCATGGCTGCTCAGGGAACTGGTGCTTCTGGCTGCAGAAATTCGTTCTCCATGGTCCCTGCTTCTTCTTCTTTTTAAGACATCATCATCATCATTATTATTATTATTATTATTATTATTATTATTATTTGCTGCTGCTGTTGTTATTGTTATTGTTATTGTCATTATTTTGCCCTGGCTGGTATTGTTCAGTTGGCTGGAGCATCATCTTGCACAGTAAAAGGTTGTGGGTTTGATCCCCGGGGTCGGGGTACACATAGGAGGCAATCAATCGATGTTTCTCTCTCACACTGATGTTTCTTTCTTTCTCTCTCTAAAATCAATAAACATATTTTAAAAAATTTTTAGAAAAGAATAGTTTTTGTAGAGTCGTTTTAGGTTTACAGAATAATTGAGAAGATACGGAGATTCCCCAGTACCCTCCACCCCCACACATGCACAGCCTTGTCCACTACCCACATCCCCCGCCAGATCAGTAGGTCTGGTACAACTGCTGAACCCACACTGGCATATCACAATCACCCAAGCCCATCGTTGGGGTTTACATCGGGGTTCACTCTTGGTGCTGTACATTCCATGGGTCTGGACAAATGTTTAATGACATGTACCAACCATTGTAGTACCAGAGTAGTTTCACTGCCCTAAAAGTCCCGTGCTCCTCCTGTTCATCCCTGTGTCTTTGCCTCACTCATCCCCTCACTCCAGGCTCTGTGGCAGCCACCTTGGCACCACGAGGGGGACATCACTAAGCAGCGGAGGGTGGGGGAGTGGGAGTCTAGACAGAGCCTGTTTCTTGGGTGACATGGTGGAGCCACTTGAATCCACTGTTAGACTGCCTTTCTCCAGACGTCCTATGATTTATGTTGCTATGATTTAGGCCACTTCTAAATGTATTGCAATAGTAGTTACTTAAAACCAAATGCACCTTAACCGATCTATTCCCCTTAGATGGTTGGGCTCAAAAGCCCGGACCCATTCCGGAGCTCCCCCTTTCGCCTATTCACTGTTGCCAGGAGGAGGCTAAAATGGCCAGGTGACTGTCTCAGCTTCTAGTTCACCGGGACAACATGTTGCTCTATGTCTGGACTCTTCCTCCCTTGGCTTCTCAATCATCTATATCGGTGCAGCCTGGTTGGTGGGGAATAGAAGCAGAATTTTCCAAGTGGGGGTGAGGTGTAACTCCTGTTTCCACCTTCCTGAGAGCCAGGTGGGTATATTCTTGCTACGACAGAAATCGTACCATATTGGCCACTGGTTTAGAGAATAGAGTTTACCTCCCAGGGCCGTACTGTAACTTCACCTGTTTTCATTTCTAGTGAGGCCACATAATGGAGCCTTCGATGGACTGGCCCACCCCTCTGCTGGTGGCAGTATGGAGTAGTGGTTAGAGAACAGGCTCTGCAGCTGGACCGCCTGGATTCAAATCTCGGCCCCCCATCACTACCCAAGTGGCCAGAGGCAGTTTATGAACCAGTCTTGTTAGAAATTGGTATAATGATGGTAATTACCTCGAAAGGCTGTTAGAAGGGTTAAATGAGCTGGCATATGTGAGGTTCTCAGAACAATGCTTGGCATGTAAATGTTAGTCATCATTACGATTCGGTCAGGCCAGCTGCTTCTGGGTGCGGGGGAATATGCCTTGCGATGCCCACTGCTTTCCTGCATTCGGAGCACAGCGGGTTTCTTGGCCAGAGCCAGTGCCGTGCAGGCTGCCACGGCGCCGTTGCTCCTACAGACCACCTGGGTAGGGGGCGGGGGAAACAGTTCTGAACCCAGAACATAGATCTACTCAGGGAGGATAAATTTTCACCTTCCCATTTGAAGGCAGGAGTCCAATGTCACTGGGAGGTGGGGTCTGGCTGAACCCCAGGGAAACAGGGCACCATATTAGGACCCCAGGTTAGTTAACACTGAGAGCAAGCTGGGCACCGAGAAGTGGAGAAACCAACAGCAGGAAAGAAGGGAAGCCCCTGGTGTCGAGCCTGGGAACATCTCTGACTCCCTCCTCACAGCCTGTGATGGTGACTCATGGGCCCGTTGACCAAGCCCTGGAGTGTCTGGGGGAGGAGGGTGGCGAACTCAGCACAGGTCAGCTTGTTCAGCTGGTTATAACCTCTCTCTGTGGAGAGGACTTTTGGGTAAACATTTGCATGAGACACTGATAGTGTCACATTTCCGGACCATTCCCTGGGATCTACTTCTCCAGACTTTCTATTAATCCTCAAATCTTGTGCCTCTCCTGACTGCCCAACCATGTCATTGGCTCCTGCTTATGAAATAGAAGAGATTCTGATCTCAGGCCATCTTTTCTCCTAAGAAAAGTGCACTGTTGTCCTTGAAGCTCTGCCTTCTGGAGTGATTTTTCTTTGGGACTCTCTTTGGGGTCCCTGCAGAGTAGGGCTGGAACACTGCACCATCCGCTTCCACTGGTGTCACCGCATTGTGCAGAGCCACAGCTAAACAAGGCTTGCTTTTTTCCCCTTCCTCATCCAAGACCACAGGAGTGAATTAAAGAAGATGGGCCATGGAGAAGTATCTGCTTGTGTGACTGTTACGTCTTTAGGGCCTGTTCATCCTACCCCACATGTTCCTGCTCCCCGAGGATGTGGAACCACAGGGCACGCTAAGACAGGGTCAGCTCTCACCCTTGCACACAGGTAGGTCAGGCTGCTTGGCGAAACCATGTAACTAAAGGCATATCCATTGAATGAGGAAAGAATAATCCCTTGAACTGTGTAGAGCAGAGGTTGGCAGACTTTTCCTGTAAGAGGCCAGATAGGAAATCTTTCGGGCTTTGTGGCCCATGCTCAGCATTGACACAGTAGCATTAAAGTAGCCGTAGATAACACATAAACAAATGGGCATTTACCCTCATTCATATGGACACTGGAATTTGAGTCTCTTATAATTTTCATGCCATACAAGCTTCTTCTTCTCAGCCATTTAAAAATGTAAAAATCATTCTTAGTTAGTTGGTCATACAAGAACAAACAGTAGGATGGACTTGGCCTGTGGGCCAGAGTCGGTTACTCACTGGTGGAGAACATTACACAGGGTGGGCAAGGGTAGGTTTACAGCTGTTCATTTGGACAATAATACAATAATTAATAAATAGTAATTGTCTATTATTTCACACACAACTGTAAACCTACATTTGCCCACCCCTTGTATTTTACACGAGTTTTCTATGCCTAAAAGTGCCTCACTTGTCTGTGCGATCCACTCACTGAAGCGGGTAGGAAAGAAATCATTAGCCCATGTCACAGAGAAGGAGACAGTCTCAGAAGGATTGAGCAATGTACTAAGGATCACACTTAATAAGTAGAGGTTATATCTATCCCTGGTTTCCGAAATTCTGCCCCCTTTCACTATATGAAGCTCACAGGAAGGCATTCATCTTTACAACAAATTTTAGAAGAATCTCGGCTCCTGGCCACATATGCCCGACGGAGGGACTGATCCCACAGGTGAAGTGGCAGCTGTCATCTGGGTTTAGGGATGGTTGTACTCACTGTGAGGGGGACTATGAGAGAATCTACCTCCTGGTGCTCCCAAGGCCTAGAAACTTGACCTTAGGAAAGAGGCTCCCAGGGCTTTGAACCTCCTCTGAAAACCTTTCCTATAGCAGCCCCATCACGTAACCAGCACACCTCATCGAGGGCCCCTGGCCTCTGTTTACTTTTCTATCTGCCATGTGTCCCAAAGGCCCAACACCAGGAGGGAAGAAAGGGAGAGGACACAGGACAGTGTGAGCTGCACAGTGCAAATGGTGCCTCCCCTACTCTGTAGAAACCGGATCTTCTTTGGGGAGCTGCTTGCACGTTGGATGTCACATACCACGTTCACTGCAGGGCCCTGGCCATGGCCCTGGGGTTTGAATGCCAGCTTCTGCTTGGACATGGGCCTCTGAGTTCTAAAAAATGGTATGACTTTCACTCAATCGGGAAGTTATTTTACCCTCCAAGTTAACAATTTACTAAAAAACAAAACACTAAAATGACCAATATTTACATATTTATCTACAAATACATATGCATATATTTGTATACTTACACATGTTCCCAAGTAGAACAAGATTTAAAGATATGTAAGTTATAAAGGTACTGCTGCAGTCTGTTTGGGCTGCCATCACGAAACACCACTGGCTCAGTGACTCAAACAACAGACCTTTATTTCTAACAGTCCTGGAGAATGCGGAGGCCACAGTGAGCAGGCTAGCCAGTGTGCTTCCAGGTGAGGACTCTTCCTGGCCTGCGGATGGCCCCTTCTCACTGTGTCCTCATATGACCTCTACTTCGAGCATCTGGGGGGAGGAAGAGCCCACGCTCTGCGGCGTCTCCTCTTACTCTGCACTAACCCCACTAGACCAGGGACACACCCCCATGACCTCACCCCGCCCTGAGGACCTCCCAAAGGCCCCACCTCCAAATACCATCACGTTTGGGTTTAGGGTTTCAACATACAAATTTTGGAGGAACATAAACATCCAGTCCGTAACAGGTACTATTTTCAGTAATATTTATGAACATAACATCTTCTTTTTTCTCAAACTTGGAGAAAAAAGTGCTGCATCCACGCATTGGCTAGCTGGTTATTTGCATCATTTGAGAACACCTGTGTGCCACCCCTGTGCTCTTTCAGGGACTACAGGACCCGAGACACACAGATCTCCCTGCAGTCCAGTGTAGACACCCCTCCCTCCTTTCTCACTGCCTCCCATTATCGCCTATTTTTTCCATGGGGAGTTACTGAATAAATTTCCCAAGGGCTTTAAAATACCTTTCTTTCTCAGATCTCCACTTTCCGTTTAATGTGGCTCAGCAAACGGAAAAGGACAACGGCAACGTTCACCCCAGGCTTCGCGCGTGACTCCCCGGCAACTCTGTCTTTGCAATCAGTTTTTACCTCCTCAAAGGAGAGGCCCTCGCCGCCCACAGGCACTATATTTGGCTGTTAGGCGTTTAATAATTAATTGCTTGGATTCATAGTTTTTCTCCTTATTAATTCTAGCAGGCATCCAGTTCACTTGTAAGATTGATTCCGATTTTTTAAATGGCCGTACTCTTTTCCCCTAAAACATACATTTTAAGCGTATATCTATATAACATGAAAAATTATGTTTGAAACAGAAATATGGCGTGGTTTCCCATACCACCGCCCTGACAGAAACAGGGTCAGAGACTCCATAGCTCTGGGGGGAGAGCAGACAGGGTTGCCACGGTCCTTGCACACCAGTCTGAGAAGAAGAAAGTGTGTCTGCACCCCCACTGTCTTCACATATGCAGGCCGCTTCACTTACTCCTCTGTTTGTTCTCACTGGTCTCCGTGTAGATGGTTCCCAGTGACCGTGTCATGGTGCGTGTACGGGCAGAATCAGCTATGGGGAACGCCACATGTAGCTGTTACTTACCCAAGGTCTATCCAGAAGCTATCCAGCCACGTAATACAAAAAATAGAGACATTTATTGAAGAAGATACAAGATACTAGTACAGTGAAGTCGTCATTGTTCACACGTGCACATTCTAGTCCACTCTCCTTGGCTGCCAGGTTACACTGATGTCACACAGACTGTTCTTGTTATATTAACAGTGGCTGGACTTTTTCTGGACAGACCTCATATGGCTGGAAGTATGCAAACAATTTACCTTCCCCATAACTTCAGGTGGAGTCAGGGCTGTCCCCTCAGTACTGTCGTTGAGCGAAGTGAGAGGCAAGAGACACGAGAGGCAAGAGCACGCTGGTTCTCTACGCTCACAGCCAAGCTCCACCAATGACAACCGAACAACCTTGTTCGAGATACCTAAAATTAATAAGCCTCCAGCTCTTCATCTACAAAGTGGGGGTATTAGTAGGATTTGGGTTGTAAGTCATGAGACTGAACTCAGAACAGAAATAACAGAGCAGAACATTTGGCATATAGCAAGTACTCGATAAGGTCAGGTAAAATAACACTATTTTTAAAAATACTAATCGTTGTTGTTATCGTTAAGAGGTCATTTAACCTGGCTCGTGTGGCTCAGTGGAGTGACTGCCAGCCTGTGAACCAAAGGGTCGCCAGTTCGAGTCCCAGTCAGGGCACATGCCTGAGTTATGGGCCAGGA
Source organism: Tonatia bakeri (assembly GCA_004024845.1). Lineage (NCBI taxonomy): Eukaryota > Metazoa > Chordata > Mammalia > Chiroptera > Phyllostomidae > Tonatia > Tonatia bakeri. Next base: position 38,745 of record PVIA01003506.1, on the reverse strand, counting down.
CCCCAGTGAGGGGGGGGTGCTCAAGAGGCAATCACACATTGATGTTTCTCTCCCTCTCTTTCCCCCTCCCTTCCCCTCTCTAAAAATGAATAAAATCTTTTTAAAAAATCATTCTTACTCTGATATTTGGAGATAATTACTGTTTCTCCTTTGGTATGCATCCCCAAGAATCATTAAAAAAAAATAGACTTCTGGTCAAGATAGAGGCATAGGTAGATATTCTTCACACAACCAGAAGAACAACAACAAATGTAAAAACAAAAAAAATAACCAGAACTGCCAGAAAATCAACCTGTATGAAAGTCTGATAACCAAGGAATTGAAGAAGAAATATTCATCCAGACCAGTAGGATGGGCAGAGAAGGGCAGCCAGGTGGAGAGAACTCATGTCAAGGCGGTAGCTGGGAGACTGAGGGGAGAAAGGCGGTGGTTGCAGACCAGGCAGTCCTGTATCTGTGTGTGGATAAATCGGGAGGAGCAACTGGGGAGCGAGACAGACCGGGCAACCCAGGGTTCAGGCATAGGAAAATAAAGCCTCAAAACCTCTGATTGAAAAAATCCTGTGGGGGTTGCAACTGTGGGAGAAACTCCCAGCCTCACAGGAAAATTCATTGGAGAGACCCACAGTGTCCTAGATCATACACAAAACCACCTACCTGAGAGTCAGCAACAGAAAGTCCCACTTTGCTTGTGGGTGGTGGGGGAAGTGATCGAAAGCCATCAAGAGCTGAGCAAGCAGCATTGTTCCCTCTCAGACCCCTCCCCCACATACAACACAGCAGTGTGGGGTGCCCCGCCCTGGTGAACACCTAGGGCTCTGGCCCTTTCAACGTCACAGGTGTACCCAGATGAAGAAACATGGCCCAAATGAAAGAACACATCAAAAGATCCAGAAAAAATACAACTAAGCAATGACGAGATAGCCAATCTATCAGATGCACAGTTCAGAACACTGGTAATCAGGATGCTCACAGAAATGAGTGAGTACAGACACAAAATAAAGGAAGAAGTGAAGGAGTATTTCAATACAAATTGAGATAAAGCAAAATATACAGGGAACCAACAGTGAAGGGAAGGAAACGGGGACTCACATCAATGATTTGGAACAGAAGGAAGAAACAAACATTCGACCAAAACAGAATAAAGAAATAAGAATTAAAAAAATTGAGGAGAGGCTTAGTTATATCTGGGACAACTCTAAATGTTCCAACATCCGAATCATAGGGGTGCCAGAAATAGAAGAGGAAGAGCAAGAAATGGAAAACTTATTTGAAAACATAATGAAAGAGAATTTCCCTAATCTGGCAAAGGAAATAGACTTTTAGGATATCCAGGAAGCTCAGAGAGTCTCAAAGAAGTTGGACCCAAGGAAGAACACACCTAGCTACATCATAATCACATTACCTAAGATTAAAGATAAGGAGAGAATCTTAAAAGCAGCAAGAGAAAAGGAGGCAGTTACCTACAAAGGAGTGCCCATATGACTATCAGCTGATTTCTCAAAAGAAACTTTGCAGGCAAGAAGGGGCTGGAAAGAAGTATTCTGAGTCATGAAAGGCAAGGACCTACATCCAAGATTACTGTATCCAGCAAAATTATCACTTAGAATGGAAAGGCAGACAAAGTGTTTCCCAGATAAGGTCAAGTTAAAGGAGTTCATCATCACCAAGTCCTTATTATATGAAATGTTAAAGGGACTTATCTAAGAAAAGGAAGATAAAAAATATGAACAGTAAAATGACAACGAACTCACAACTCTCAACAACTGAACCTAAAAAAAAAAAAGAACTAAGCAAACAACTAGAACAGGAACAGAATCACAGAAATGGAGATCACATGGAGAGTTATCAGTGGGGAGTGGGAGGGGGAAGAATGAGGGAAAAGGTACAGGGAATAAAAAGCATAGATGGTGGGTACAAAATAGACAGGAGGAGGTTAAGAATAGTATGGAAAATGGAGAAGCCAAAGAACTTACATGTATGACCCATGGACGTGAACTAAGGGGTACAGGGATTCTGGTGGGAGGGAGGTTGCAGAATGGGGGGAAATAAAGGGGAGAAAAATGGGAGAACTGTAATAGTATAATCAATAAACTATATTTTAAAAAATTGAAAATATAGAGGCATCATTTAATATAGTAATTAAGAAAGGGGCTTTCAGTTCAAATGACTTGGTCAGGATCTAGCTCTGGCACCGACTAGTGCTGTGACCCTGCGCAACGTGCTGCACTGCCCTCGGCCTCAGCCTCCTCGCACCAAAACCGCACGCCGGTGCAGTGGGGGTCGAATGGCGACCATGGCTGCGTGTGGGAAATGCAACGTGCCTGCCGACAATTGCTCAGTAGATGATACTGATGACCGTGATGATCGTGCTTTCTTAAAAGTGAAAGGGGTGGAAAAACTGTGTGCAGAAATGCCAGGTCTGTGATTCATTTGGTCAAGAAAATACAGTGCGGCTGATAAGGGAGTGGCTGATGAACAATGAGTGCATAAAAACCCGTGGCCTCCCTTCTCACACGATTCCGGACCACCAGACCGGCTCGGAAACCCGCGACAAACTGCATCCCTATAAATTGAACTCTGGAGTTAATTGCTTAGCGATGCAAAGAACACACGGTTTTTAAGGAAGGAAGGAAAAGAACCTTAGAAATTGTGTCCACCTCTTTCATTTTTTTTAAGTGAGGAAACTGAGACTCGGGGGTATAAAATGATTTGCCCACAGGCAGGATCAGGGACTTAATAGGTGGCCAGTGAGACTCCGCTAAAAGAATGAATAAGAGGTGGGTGTGTTTTGCGTTTCTTTCTTTATTTCTATGTTTATGTATTGCTGTGATTCTGGTTTTTGATTAAAGACTGTGATCACTTGTCAACTAAAAACTACGAGAGAAACTGAGTTATCAAAATCTTTTGGAACATTTGGGTGTTTCCTCTGTGATTCTGTATATGCAAATTATGAGAGAAAAACATTACTATTTACTAAGTACTTACCTACTAAGTGTCAGTTACCTTCACATGAACTGTCTCATGTTAACTACCTAATTATCCTGGAAGGAAATCTGTCCATTAGGGTTTAGTGCAGAAAACAGTAACTAACTACTCTGGCTAGTTTAAACAGAAAGGGAACTCGGTGTCTTCAAAACTACTGAAAGTGAGAAATGTACAAGCTTTAGACAAAATCCCCAGGAATAATGGCTCCCCAAATTCCGCCTTAGCAGTGCCCAAGGAACCACTCCCCCTGGTGCATTTGGAACACCAGGAGGCCAGAAGACACCACACTACTGCCACCTCTAAGACCCTTCCATCAAAGCCATGCGCCTGGGCCGTGACCCCCACCCCGGTCTGTCGGCCCCAGAGACGTGCTGTGCCTGCTAACGGTGAGCGAGAGGTGAGTCGAGCCAGCAGACGTTCAGGCCCTTTGGTGCCCTTTAAGCTGTTGGTCTCCTTTACCACTTCATTTGTTTCAAAGTCACTCCTCATACTGCACATCTGATTGGTTGAAGCTCAGTCACCACGAGAACCTTAACTGCAAGGGAGCTTGATAAACACACAGGAGTTTTTAGTTTTCTCAGCCTCCGAGGACAGGAAGTTGTATTAGAAAGAGGTTACAACATGTACAATACAGTCATTCCACACCTTCAGGTTCCCTACTTCAGGAAGAATGCCAGAAAGGAGACACGATAGGCTGGATGCAATAGAATGATGCTACCACCGTGACAGGGGGTCCGAGAAACCTGCGTGAGGGTGAAAGACTCGTGGAGAGAGAATTCCACATCCCGGCTGCCCGAGCCGGCCCAAGCCCTGGAGACCCTCAGCTGAATGCAGCACCGTGAGTGAGCCCGGGCGAAAGAGCAGAACTGTCTCTCCAACTCACAGAATCACGAAAAATAATAAATTAGTGTTTTAGTCTCTAAGATGGGTGCCTTTGTGTTACACGGTAACAGATCACTGAAACATAATCATCTATTCAGTGTTGTATCCATGTATTATTTGTTCTTTTGTTCATCTGGCGATTGTTTAATTAGCATGTACTACATCGCAGGTGCTGTGATTAGCACAGGGGAGCATAACCATGAGCCAGACAGAGGCCTCGCCCTGGAGACCTAGCAGTGGCCCGGAACTCGGAGTGAGGACAGCGTGTCACAGGACAGGGTCTCAGGCAGACACTCCATGCTTACTTGTCTGCGGTTGTTGGAGATGAGAGAGAAGTTCTACAGTTTGCCCAGTGTCGCTCAATTATTGGGACCCCTGGACTTTCTCCTGCTTATCACTCAAAGGCACTATACTCAGACACTATTTATTTTCACAGGTATTTTTGTTTGTTTAGTTGGTTGTATTTTGTCTGCAGTTAAAATACTCACCAAACCCTGGCTGGTGTAGCTCAGTGGATTGAGCGCGGGCTGCGAACCAAAGCATCGCAGGTTCAATTCCCAGTCAGGGCACATACCTGGGTTGCAGGCCATGGCCCCCAGCAACTGCACATTGATGTTTCACTCTCTCTCTCTTTTTCTCCCTCCCTTCCCTCTCTAAAAATAAATAAATAAATAAATTTAAAAAAATATTCACCAAACAAAACTAGGGTTTTGTGGTTCAAATAACTGAGCTTTCTACAGGCACGATTTTCTAAAACAGATTAGCCTGCCTTCCCACCTGATAATTCTTGCTTAAAAATCAAAAAGTAGAATAGGTATTAGAGTAGCTACGTTTAAATATCAAAAAATATGCTGAAAGGATACATTGCTGAAGCAAGACTTAAGGAAAACAAATACTGAGATACCATTCAGTGTCTTTCTCATTTATCTTGAATTATTACCAGTCCTACAGCTAATCCGTGTCCTTCCCATCCATGTGTCAGGGAGCACACAGGTCCTGGGACAAACGTGATCGTTGGGTCAAAGAAATGGCTGCTTAGAGAGGGTTCAATGACCATTCCAGGAGCCATAGATTGAAAGATTAGTGCTTTAGAAAACTAAGGACATATTTAGTAACCCTTATTTTAGTTCAAATGCATACTCATACAGTCGTGCACCCCCCAACACCGTTCTGGTCAGCGACGGACCACATACACAACGGTGTAGTCCCGTAAGATTATAACGGAGCCGAGAAATTCCTATTACACAGTAACATGGGAGTGGTGGCAAGGTCATAGTGCACCCTTTACTCGTGTGTTTTTGGTGATGCTGGTGCAAACAACCCTAAAGCACTGACAATGGTATAAAAGTGTAGCACGTACAATTATGTACAGACTGGAAACAGCCTCATACATCTTGTGTTTACTGAGTTTCTTCATTGCATTATTTTCTCTTGTGCTTCTTTTAACCTCATGTCGTTCTATACATTTAGTGTAGCGAAGTGTAGAGTGTTTATAAAGCCTGCAGTGGTGGACAGTGATGTCCCAGGCCTTCACATTCACTCACCAGTCACTCAGCGACTCACCCAGAGCAACTTCCTGTCCTGAAAGCCCCATCCATGGCAAGTGCCCTCTGCAGGTGCACCATTTTTTCTTTGGTACTGGATTTTTTGTCCCCTTTCTGTGTTTAGATGCATTTAGATGCTTTTAGAAAACACACAGCTGCCCATTGTGTTACAGTTGCCTGTATTCAGTACAGAAACATTCTGTGCCACGTTTTAGCCTAGGGACAATAGGCTGGACCACAGAGCCTCGCTGGGTAGGAGGCTGTCCTGTCTCAGTCTGTGTGAGTGAACTAACTCAGTAATGTTTGCACAGTGATGAAATCGCTCAGCTCCGCAGAGAACACACACCTGTCATTGAGTAGGGGAGGACTGTGCATAGAGACAGGACCAGCAGTCTAGAAGGAAGTCCTCAAACAGGCAGCGCAGTTTTAATTAGTTGAGTACGGAGACTAATTAATATGCAAATGAGGAGCTTACCAATATTAATCATCTGTTTTACTAGGCAGCTTTTGCTAAAGAGTTCCTAACGAGTTTGCAAATTAAGTTTCTTTGACATTAAAAATCAGCTAACCGCCTGTCTGAGAATAATCTCTTTGAATTCAAGGGCAGGAGGAGGGGATTTTTTTTTTGGATGAAAAACAGCAATGTTTAAAACCAATTCCCATATTGGCAAGCACCGTGCAAGAGCTCTGTATCAACCCTTTCCAGGCTCTGATTGAAACCGTTTCAGCAAGAGAGACACCAGAAAACAGTTGGAACAAGAGACAGAGGAGAGTCACGGTGATTTAAAGGTACATGAGCTAGAAAGCTACATCGCAAAATTTGTTTAAGTTGGCGATTGGCATTGTTAAAACCCCAAAGAGGTCACACACGTTTTAAAAACTGATTTTTGTGGCCCTCTCCATATTTGTATGTTGGGCATGATGATGATTGGGTTGGACCTGATTTATCAGAGATGAAGTGTGGAGACAGATTACAAGGTTTTCCTGCGGTTGCATTATTTTTAGGATTCATTTCCATTTTGTTAGCCAAGAAGTGTATAGGGGCTTGGGCTCAATGGTATAAATAAATCATTCTCGGTGTCAGCTAACTTCATTATTGTGCCATTCAGCCAAAAATACAAAACGATACAATTCAAACTGATACCATACCTTTGGATTCCCTACTTCCAGGAAGAATGTCAGAAAGGAAACTCTGTAAAGGAGGCCATGGACTGGGTGCTTGTCTCTCAACCTCCGCACCATCAAAACACACAGCTGCCCTTTAAAATGTGTTTCTCTCTCCCATCATAACCCAGGGGAGATTCAAAGGAAACTTTGAAGTGATACACTTTCTCAGCTCACAATCTATGTTTCTTTTCAAATTTCTGTAATTCTTACACCACCGCCCCCCTTTCTATAGCTATCAGCTAAAAGTTACAAGCTTATACAGGTGTGTGTTTTGTTTTGTTTTTTTACTGAGACAGTATAAAAGTTACCAGCAATGTCAGCTCTTGGTTCTTGAGTTTGGCAAAGAAAGAATTCAGAGCCAAGAACTCTGGTGCAAGAGGAAGATTTTTAGCATGCAAAGCGAAAGTACACTCTAAGAGAAGATCCAAGCAGGCTTCTCAGAAAGCTGCCTTGCCCTTTTAGAAAGAAAGTCACAGAAAAAGTGAGTCAGCTGGGCTGTGTGGACTCAGGGAACAAGTTACAGAGGCAAAAGAAGGGCCCTTGGAGACAGGTTCAGGGGCTTAACCTGGGGTGAACTGCCACTGCCCTCTGCCCCTGCCCCCCTGTTGCAAATCTCTTGGGGACCCTTAGAGCTCAGAAAAAAGAGAGCAAAGATACACCAGAAGAAAGAAGGTGGGAGCATGCTCTAGAGAGAGAGTGTGCACAGGAATTTTACAGGAGGATCTCAATAGGCTATTCATCAGCTGTCCAGGTATGTGTCCTTTAGCATGCTGATTCATCAAAATGAGCATATGAGGTCAGGGTCATGGCCTCTATGATGGCTGGTCGGCACCGCCTAGGGAGTCATTGGTCATTTCACCTGGTCCTGATGTCAGTCATGGCGTCACTTTGCCTGGTTTTGCTCCTTTTCTGGGCCTGGAGCTGAAACACTACTTGTCATTGGTGGAAATGGGAATCTTTCCCAGGACTGGGAGAAAAGCTTTTCGTGGACCCATGTATGGGAGATTGTGGTGTGGCAAAATTTATTTGGGTGGAAATAGAAGTCTGCCCCTGTGTCCCATCTCCATCTGTCCCACCGTGGAAGAAGTCCAACCATGTCTTCAGCAAGGCCAAAACCAAGACCAGTGCCCAGAATTTCTGCTTTATGTTAAAGCTGAGTCCTTCAGAGCCAGTGTGGTCTGTCACAGGCCCAGGTGGCTACTAGACCCACGTGGTCACCAAGGAGAGAATCCACGAATGAACGGGGGCAAGCGCATGGGCGAGAGACAGAAAGGCTTTGCTACCTGGGATTGTATTATCTCAGGTTTGGGAACGACCGGGAGCTTTTTCAAAATAACCAATTCATTTCCCAAACTTTCACGGGCTTGTGCTGGGCCCACCTTTCAGCCATTCTTGGCTCCTGTTGAGCTGCCTCATTGAAGCCCCTCTCCCTGTGCCATTTCAGCTTCCACTGCACATGGGGTTACCTCCCCAGTCTGGGAGACAGGGAGGGAGGGCTGTTAATTCCCTTTGCTAGGCCACACTGCAATCCCCTGGAGTATGGGAAACTATAGCTTCCTGGCTAAGCAAGCAGGCTTACCTTCCCAGGTTGAGTATGCTCAACAATGCCTGACTCCCTTTGCTTCCTTCTTTTAACAACATCTAACTGCCTACACTTACACACTGAGGCCTAGATGTTATCTCTAGCTGGACCAAAACTCCATCTCTGGTCAACACAGTTGAGCCTTTGTTTCTGAGATTATTTGATGCTGAAGGAACACCACTGTCCTGAGGGCTTAATGCTCTAGGGAGGGGACCTGCAGGGAAGACGGAGGCAGGTGAGTCGGGGTGCTGGATGAGGCCGGTTTGAATCAGCTATCCGTCTCAGTTTGCCCATTCTGCTTGCCAAGGAATTTTCCTGGCTTCTTACTATACTGTCTGGTTGGGACTTGGGTTCTGGAATGGAAAAATACCCAGTGACCAGGAAGCCAACTTAAGACCAGGTGGTCAGAAGGAATGCCACATAAGCTGACTGAAAGAATGTCACCACCTCTCCATTCTCTACTGGAAAACACAGAGGTCACTGATTTTATCTCCCTTCTGTCTGCTTCCTTGCTGACATTGAAACTACTGACCCACGTGAGCCGTGGATCAAGGTTTGACCACTGTCCGACCTTCCTGAGGTGGCGGTGATGAGCAGTCCGCCATCTTGCCCCCAGCACAGGCACGAACATAGTTGCCAGTCAGTGAGGCTGGAAAAGGAAATCGTCGGATCCTGAAGTGGTAATCTGCACGCCCACCTCTTTGGGCAAGCCTGCCTTGTCCCCAGCTCCTAAGAGCAGCGAAGCGGGGACAGCCCCTGAGCCAGTTCAGCAGACTTCCTTTCCTCCATGCTGACTCCCTTGTACTTGAGCATAAGCTTAATAAAAATCCATCTGGAAACTTCTCTGGGGGTTCCTCTGAATGCCAGTAACATTACTGGCAATGTCCATATTTACTCATTGGATTGTTCAATAAATATTTGTTCATGAGGTTGAACCAAGGTGCTGAGCACTTCCTAAAGTATTAAATACTGGTGGGATGCAAATGCATATCATTAGCAGTTTCAAGGGACTTACAGCCTCCTAAGAAAAGAAAACATCCTCCCAATAAGCCTGCTTTGAAGACTCACGTGATAAAAATAATGAGAATTGTGTGTCTCATGCACTTGCTATAATTGACTAAACAACCTTGTGCAAACATCCTGCCACGATCTCCTTCCTAATATAGCAGAAATAGTCCTAGTGAGACACAGCGAAGAAAAAGATATCTGTGACTTATTACCTTTAAGTTTGAAAAGTTGGAAATGGCCCTGGCTAGTGTGGCTCAGTAGATTGAGCGCTGGCCTATGAACCAAAAGGCTGCTGGTTCAATTCCCAGTCAGAGCACATGCCTGGGTTGCAGGCCAGGTCCCCATTTGGGGTGTGTGAGATTGAGGTTTCTCTCATATACTGATGTTTCTCTCCTTCTCTTTCTCCCTCCCTTCCCCTCTCTCTGAAAATAAATGAATAAAATCTTAAAAAGAAAAGTTTGAAATGGCTGGTGCAGCAAATGCTGGAGGCTGTTCCCACCTTGTCTATCCTGGAGGACTTTCCATCGGTTTCTATGGACATATTTACTTGCTGACTGGCAATGACATTGAGCCTACAAATGGCATTTACTTAAGGATGTCCGGTCAAGGGGCTGGGGACGGGATCGTTCCATCTTCTGTCATAATCTTTTCTTGTTTGAAGTCGTATTTCTTTTGTCAGTGCTTATGCCAAATTTCATGGCTCATGGAAAACACTGCTAGGTTCAGATACATTTAAATTCATGGCAAAAAGAAAGACTTTAGTCACAGGCAGAAGGTAGATTTTGTGAAAAAAATAAGTAAATAGAATAACAGCCAGAAAATTAATTCAAAATGCGCTTTGGTTTGGGCTTCTGTGCAGGCGCGACTTGGCGGCAGGTCTGACTGGAGGTTCTGGGAGTTGCAGGGGTGGAAAATGGAAACGGCTCGTTCACACCTGCCCTTTCTCCGGAGACCTGGCTCATCCCTTTCCAGGATGCACAGGGCCCGTTCACAGTCTGAGAGAAGGCTGCAGCCCACCCGCTCCTGGACGCCCAGGTCCCAGGCGCCTGGGCCCACCAGTCACTACCGCTGACACTACACTAAGTATTTGAAAAATAACCAGGTGTTGGGATAGAGGGTGTATTTCTGTGGCCTGTGCGAATTCCAGTTTTTTGCTCTAGAACAGCTCTGCCCAATAGAACTTCTTTGGTGACAAACATGTTCTACATATCTGCACCGTCCAGTCCAGTAGCAACTAGCCCCATGTAGCTATTAAGCACTTAGAATGTGGATCTGAATATTAAATGGTAAGTATTTTTTATTTAAATAGCCACATTTGGCTAGTAACTACTATTAATGAACAGTACTGCACTATAAGAAATGACTTTATCCATTTGGATTTCCATGAATGGAAATTAATAAATGATCACCTTGTGATAATGAAACAATTTTGAATTAAGAGCATGAGCTAATTCTCTTAATCTGGACATAAGTAGGAAGAATAAATGTCTGAAACTGCCTCCACCCTTCCCCCGTATTCAAGTGGCATCTCTGGCTGTCTCCTCAGCACCCAAATAACAAGTTTTTTAAATCATTAAAAAAAAACCCTAGATGTTTTACCAGATCATGAACTAGGTGTTTTGAATATCAGTAGATAATTATAGCATTGGACTTCCTCAAGTCCTCAGTCAACATTTGTAGCCAATTGAAAGTGAGGCATTTTGATCCAGGAAATCCCAAGGACAAATATTCAGGCCTGCTGCTATTGATGAAAAAGGAAGGCTTTGACCTCAGGTGTCTAGACTGAATATGTAACTAAGCAGCTGCCCACTTTGCTCCCCCCCCCCCGTTTATTGCACATGCTCCTAGCCACAGACAAGCGATATCGCAATGCACTAATTTGCCATCTTAGCAGTCAAATAAGGTATAATAGGGCCCCCTAACCCGGGCAAAAAATTATGAAAGTGTAAATAAAGTCAATGCAAATCATCATATTAATAAACTCTAGATAATTTATTTAAAGTGTTGTTTCGATCAGACTTCCGATTAAGTTGGTGACATGCCTAGACTGGAGCTTGAAAAGTATGAATGAAATGGTGTGGACGGTGTGTTCTAAGGAGAAAAAATGACAACCAGCTCTTGTGTGGCTGATGATACACGGGGGAGGGGGGGGACAAAGGCAGGTTCGCAGCCGTGAGCACAGGAAACACAGAGTTCGTTCTTGAATTATTTTTAATTATTGTTCTGTTTTCCATTCAGACAACTGTAAACCTACTTTTGCCCCACACTGCCTATGAGACAGACCATGCACAATAATGCAAAGTGGTGTGTTATCCCAAATTTTTATTCCAGGATATTCTGAGATTTCGCGTGTAGGTCATGTTCGGGAGAAAATATCCCCAATATCTGTGACAGAATTGGAAGTGACCAGAAATTTAATGGATCCAGTTCTGATGGCTGGAAAATGAGCTCCCCTGAGGTGCTGACTGCACTTCGGAGCCCCCTTCCTCCGATGGACGTGTGGATCAGCCCAGAGACACGTGACAAACCAGCATTTTATCACTTTTAAATCCGGGTTGATGCCATATTCACAAATATGGTTGATTTGGATGAGACTGAAAAATACCGTCGTTTAGGTAACCAAGGGGTTCCGCCAAATTCTAGGCGTGGGCTTGGGGACAGCTGCTCCCCTGGTCCCACTGACATGGCTCTTGGCAAATGTACCCACTTGTTTATACAGCCCACCTCACCTCACGGGGTTCCTGTGAGTGTCAAATGAGATCCCTAGAGGGTTGGACCGCTGCTGTAGGAAGAGCAGTCACATGGTCAAAAATACCTGAATGTTAATCCTGGGACTTCGATTTCTATGAGTTTTCGTTTCCTTGTCTGCAGAATGAGGACACGCAGGTATCTGTAGATCTCAAGGAGCGGTTTGTGTATTACACGAGAAGACGTTCTGTGTGAACACACTTTATACTTCCAACATCATTATTGACAGTGGTTTCCCGTCACGGTTTTCCAGATGGGGTTCATTTGCTTTTATATAGTCTCCCCTGCCAACCCCCACCCAGCCATCACCAGTTGCATATACATTCAAAATGATTGGCCGGATTAGTGGTGTGGTCTGTGAAGATGAAATTGAGTGAAACGAGGAGAACCATAAAAGACCCCAAATCCGTGACCTTGACTTCATTAAGCAGGTGCAATATTCATCAATGTGATCCCTCTTCAGTCCAATGCAGCCTCTGACCTTTAGCCAGTTTAGCCCTGCTGTCAAATGCTGGGGACCCGGCCAAAGGGTCGGGGGAGAGCCCCAGGCTGTCCACATTGCAGATCATCTCAGGGATATTCAAGAACTCTAAAACGAGCCATCCCTGGTCTTGTAATTTTGCTTCAGAAAGTAAAACAGCTTCCTGATAATGAACATTTTGCTCTAATAAGAACTGTAGGATTGACTAGGTTTCAATGGGTACTAGACATCCTTATGGTGAAGGAAGAAGCATTGAAAATGCCTTTTGGTTCTCCAGAAACTTAAATCATACAAAGGCAGCAAGGGGTGAGGTTAAACTATCTGCTAGTTAATATACTCAAGATACCAGACAAAAATGTTTGCTCTTTGAAAAATAATATTTATTGAGAGTTATTTCTGCAATGGGCAAGCAATAAACTTTGCCAATTATTGTCAAAAACATTCTTTGGGGTAACATGTTTTCCTGTGAATCTTGAGTGGGGGACGGAAGCTTCTGCCATTTTAATTCCTTTGTTAATGTCTTTATGAATGCAATTAACACTTCATTCACGCTTCTTTGTTTCTGGATCCCATTAGGATGTGGTGTATGCCAGTTCCCCACTCCCAGGAGACAGCCCGCATCACACAACATTTCACTCGGCTGTGTGGCTGAGCACTGACAAACTCAATTTACCGAAGGCAAGAGTGAGCTGACACCATGCTGTGGCAGTGGTTCCTGATGGGAACAAACGACTCATTTCATTTCAAGGGGGAACCCACCTTCTCTGAGAAGTGGGCTTGTGCACAACAGTGTGGAGACGAGGAGGGATGGGAAGCTTTCCGGCTGACGCAAAGTAAAATCACAAGAGGTCAGGCAACACCAAGGACCAAGGCCGTACAAAGGAAAGCCGGCGACTGTGGGCACAACAGGCTGCTATCATCTCCCTCAAGCCGTTAGGGAGGGCTAACTAGATAGAAAGCTTGAAAGCAGGGGTCACAGTTTCTCCCCTCTGAAACTTACAATGGAAGTAAGAGGTAACGGAGAGACATAGCAAATATATTGGCAGGAGTGTAAGGCGCAAGGATAAGTCTGAATGAGAAGTGTAGACCAAAAGAACATTAGAGCTCAGGTCTCTGTGTGATGGGGCCTGGTCGGGGGCGGGCGGAGGAAGGGGAGCTTCTCTGAGGAGGTGGGGCTAAAGTAAAGCGATTCCCTCCTCCCCCACCCCGACCCCCCCGGGATCAGCAGTTAGGAGCGGGGTGGAGGGGTGGGAACTGCAGAGAGGGAAGGAGAGACAGGCGTTAGCACCGATGCAGAGGTCTGAAGTGAATAAGAGGGTTCCTGTACATGAGAAATTATTTTCCCTTTATATTAAAGTCTCTCCTCCGATTGATGGCATCATTTCTATTTCAAATATCACGGTGATATTTGCTTACCAGCCGAAGGCACTGCAGATGAATATATCTGAATCTCACTAAGCTGGCATACAGGAGACCGAGGGCTGAGGGGGCGTCAGACAAAGGAGGGAGAGAAGAAAGGAAGCTCTCGCCACCCGTTGGGGTGACACATTTCACTCTCAGTGAAAACTAATTACTCACAGGCCTTGTACCCGCGCCATCATTTTAAGTCTGGTTTTCTCTGACCAACAGAACAAAATTCTAATCAGCTTTATGAAGCAGAACATGCTACCAGGAGAAGGTGTATATCAGCCTGTATACCCCCAAGACATCTACCCCTAACTTTAAAGGTGTGTGCATAAATCAAGGATGGTATTCCATTTGCAGTTTTAACATTATTTAGTGATGCGATGATTGGTTGTTCCCTTTTCTCTGAGTTCCTGCGAAGATCTGGCCTTTGTTTATTAGTTATGCATTCCCACCCCCAGCCCCCTCCCCACCCACCCCAGGCCTTTCTCAGCCCCTCTCAAGCAGACCTGGTATTCCCTTACAATAAGGCCTGATGCGCCAGCCCTGGGTGTTACAGCCTCACACCCCCCCCCCCCCCCCCCCCCCCCCCCCCCCCCGTCACACCCAGCACCTTTTTCCACTAAGGAAGGTTTGTTTACATTTCGTCACGTCTGACTGTTCTTCCTGAGAAAAATGGACCCTCTAGAACAAATGATGCTTGGCCAGAGAGTCAAGTCACGACTGTCGTTAGCGCTGCTCCTAACGAAGGTTAACGTGTTGGTAGTTTCCTGCGGGCTGTTTCTTTTTCTGAAGCTTATGGGTGTTCATTGTCAGTTGTAGAGCTGCTCTGTGATTTATTGGAAGAAGAATAACTCATGAGAATTACTAAGTTAATGACCAGACATTGAAAAGGGAAAGAAAAAAAATGGGATGATGGTCTGTGTGTGCAGGGGTGGGGGTAAGGAGGTAGATTCTGAGGTTAAAAAACAAAACTTTCCTTTTTTTTTTTTTTGGATAGAAAAAAGTCTGCATTTCCTGGCCTCGAGCTACTAGGTAGCTGTGTAAAACACAAACAGGATCTGTGTTTTGCTGCATCTGAGAAAGATGTAAATGCATGAATATGATGGAAGAGCTTTTATTCCGCACCCCCTCCTGGAGATGGTCTGACAGCCCCAGGCTGGAGAATGTGTCTCTCCCAAGTGCTCTGTCACCCTGGTAACCATGGAGACCATGACGATCGATTAGATGCCATCTGATCTCAACCTCATAAAAAAAAGGCAGCAGATGGCAGCCAGGCCACTAGACCTGTCTCAAGGGAGAAGCGAAGGAAGAGAGTGAAGGGGAGGAAGGCGGGGAGGAAGGACCTGAGCACAGAAGCAGCTCTGGAAATGGACGTTTTAGAAACGAGCAGGACTGGAAACAGAAACCCAGGAAAGCAGGAAGGAGGGAAAGAGCTGGCACAACATGAAAACCAAACTCGACCTGACGGAGCACCCCCGTGGTGGCAAAGCAAATCCGCTCTGCGGTGTGTGTCCGGGTCTGGAAGGCTGGGGGCTCGGGCCCCCTTCCCTTCCCTTCTCGGAGGGGCCCTCGGGACGGCAGGTTGCGCTTTGCCTCGCTATCAGCAGGAATCTGATGCATGTGCAGAAGAATCCTGAGGCCTGCCTGTCCTCACATCCTTTTGGATGACTGATAAGTTTGTTCTGTTACCAGCAGTGTTCTGTTGTCCCTTAAAGAACAGGTGCTAACAGGTCAGCAGATACTCAAGGTGAACAACGGAACAACTTAATGCTGGCAACTTAAGAGTCTTAGCCAGTGCCTTAGGGTCACGTAGTGGCTCATCATTTTCTGACACATAGAGAATTAAAGTTTAAATACCATCTGGTTAACCTACCTTTTTCCCACAATGTGTTATGAACAACTTTCTATGTTTTTAACTATTCTTCTATTTCATCTTATTTAGTGACTACACAGCAGTCTACTAATTAAAGGTAGGTTTATTTAACCACCTCCTTATTATGGAACAGGTTTATTTCCAGATTTTTGCTACATGACCCTGTAGTAATGGTTCTTGTATGTAAAACTTTTTTTGTACTCTTGTGATTTTTCCTTTAGGGTGAAAACACAATTGCTAAGTCAAAGGATATCTTTCCTTAAAACTTTTACATTGAGATCTAGCATATACGCGTCAAGCGAATAAATCTTAAGTGCACAACTAGTTTAATTTTACTTTCGTGTATATAAGTGTACAACCACCGCCAGGTCAGTGCGCTGGGCAGGTGCAGCATCCCCAGAATGCTCTTCCAGCACCATTTTCTAGTCAATTCCTACACCATGATCTTGAACTTCACATACTAAATGGAATGACAGCGTGTGTCATTTTTTTTCTGGCTTCTTTCACCTGACACAATGTCTGTGAGATTCATCCATGTCACAGTATATAACAGTATTTTGCTCTTTTTCTTTACTATGTAGTATTCTATTTTTTGAAAATACTGGAATTTACTCCTCATTTTTACTGTGGTAGATATTGAGGCAGTTATAAATAAAGTTGCTATAAACACTCTTGTGCATGTCCTTTGAAGAACATATACAAGCATTTTTTAATGAAAATTAGAAGTAGAATTCCTAGGTCACAAAGTGGGCATCTGTTTAGCTTTAAATGCAAGGTAAATATGTTTAAAAGGGTTTATTTTTGGAGGGGGGTCAACTTTTAAATTGGCTGACAAACAGTTGTACTGGTTTGAACTCCACCCATCCAATGTTACAAAGGTGGCCCTCTCTTCACCGCCTCACCACCTGCAGGCAGACACTCTCATTATGCTTAGTCTTTGCTGGTATAAGAGATGAAATGCTACCTGATTGTTGACGCTGTGTTGGATGACATTAAACAATTCCTGCTATGTTACCAGACATTCTTATTTCTTCCTTCATAAATTGCCCGTACATGGCATTACCCTATTTGGTAGTATTAGCTTTAGGATAAGGCCAAAAGGTGAGACGTAATCCACATAGTCTGTACAAATTCATTGGCATTGTCGGCAAATGCAATGACATTTATGGCCAGAACAAATTTACATTTTGTGCATAAGTTGACCCCCTGCTGCATGTACTTTGGAAAGAATCGAATGTTTGCAGAACACCAACTACTGAGTGCGTTCACTCTTTTCAACGGCCCCGTTCATTTAACTCTTACAGCTTCATTTCCCTTCGGTGGTACCTTTAATTCTCACAAAAGCTCTCAAAGACACTTCATATTCAGCTCATTTTCACAAATATAAAAATCAAGCTTCCCAAGGCTCACCGTCACGTAACTATGTAAGAAGAGGGACTGGGATTTAAACCCAAGACATTCCAAGTCCAAAATAATTGTTTTCTCTGTTCTCTAGACACCATTGCCTACGGCAGCGACCCTCCTATTTTTCCATTCTGTAAACCCTCAGAGGGCCTCTGAATTCCAGAACCCTATTAATGTCCTCCCACCCCCAACGTGCACATGTCCCATCCTGCCCCCAAAATCCAAAGCAGTGTCGGGGGTCTCTGTGCTATTGAGGAAAAATTGATAATACAGAAAAGTCCATTTTAGTTCATTTCACCCATTTAAAATTTTTTTCTTTTATTTGCACGTGTGCGGTATGTTTTAAAATCTGAGTAATGGTTTATTCCCCCCTGGGAATTGGAATGAACAAAAGGAGACATGGATCCAAGATCTCCTCTTCTTAATAAATTATTGCTTTTGGGATTTGAAGCTTACACAATTTAAGAGATTTTTTTTAAAGAAAAAGCTTACTAATACAAAATTAAGGTCAAGACTGAGTGTTTAGTTTAGAATGAAAAAAGAAGTTCCTATGAATGCCATATTTCAAAAATATTTAAATGCCACCAGCATCAGAAAATAAAAATAAAAACAAACCCACAATATTTTTATTTAACTGTTGGATAACCCTGTGAAATTTTTCCATCTTCTTTTTCCTTTTTGGCTCCAAACCCTTACTGGTTCAAATGAAAAGATTTTATAATATTTTCTATCTAGAGAGCATAAAAATAAATCAGTCTTTCCTGCAGCATGATTGATCAATTTTGTACATGAATAATTTAGAGAAGTGTCCTCGTGCTTCCCAGCTCATTATCAGTGCCGTCGCAGGGACGTTTGGGATTACGGTCAACTTTGGAAAATGCCATCAGATTTTTGTCGCGTGTGAGTTATAACATTTCAGAGTGCTTCCAGTTTGTTTTGTTGCTGGTTAGCACTTCATTGTAAATGTTTTGAATGGATGGTGCTCGCTGGTGACTAATTTGTTGTCACCGTCTTGAGAGTCGAGGTGCGTTAGTCACACCATCTTTGTCAACGCCAACATTCCTGTCAAATCATAAAACATTTACATATTTTTCTAATACGTTCACATCACTCACTCTTCTTCATTAAATAATTTAAGCCCCTATTTAGTATCTCTATTAGCAATTGATCCCTTCCCTTAATGATTTACTACTTTTGGAATGATTGAATGTTTCGGGGTGCAATTCAATTCTAGATGTCAGAATAACTCCGATGGACTTCGTTTGCAAATATATGAGAAGTAATTTGACTGCATGGCACAAACACACAAGAGTGTGCACTGCATCCTTGTGTGCACTCCCAACAGGAGAACCAGGTAGCAGTGAAAACCGAATCCTTTGTTCACAATTGGTTGGAAGGCATTTTGTGCAGACTAGCTTCTGGCTCCATTTCCAGCCTTTCTTCCCCCACCCCACTAAGGTCATAGGATACATGCATACTGCGGTACATTTAGATCTGGCACTTTTTGCTATGTAAGATGGGTTTCCACAGTAGGCTATAGGAATATTCCTAAAAGACACTTCAACCGCAAGATGGCTACAAATAATTGTATATACAGGTGACTGGGAGTCACATAAATATATCCTGCTGAACCCAAACTGATGTGTTTCCAGTTCTGCTTGCCTTAGCTGGCTCCCCAAATACCTCAGCCACTGATACCAACTGCTGTGAGGGCAAGTTGGAGTAGAGACCGCAGTCTGAGCTGTTGTGGCCAAAATATCTGACTTAGAAATTTTGCAAAAACATATGACAAGTGAATGCATTGCTAGGGCTCCTCCCAGCGAACTGAGGGGCACCCAAGCTTAACCTCATCAGCTTCACGATAAATCCACAGATGGAGTGCGGGGAGGGTCGGGGCGGAGATTGGCACTTGGAGAATAAGGTAAGGACAGGCCTGTGGAGAGCGCAGGTACAAAATGGTTCTGCTACTTGGTTTGAATGCTGTCTGTGACTCCCTGTCCTCGAGATGTCAGAGTCTTCGACTCCCTGACACGGACCTAGTGTGAGAACTCCATCAGGGACTGCCCCAGACCAAATGAAGTGAGAAAAAAAATTGCCTTTTCCAACTTTTGTCCCCTTTCACTCTGCATGGTCTGCTTTCCTGGATCTCTTTCAGCCACAGAGTGCCCTCTGCAGAGTTTCTTCTCCCTTATAAACGTTTGCCTTAGGTAAGGACGCAGACACCTGTCATTCACTTATTCACAAGCATTTCTATTCTATTTCCATTACAATGGATAAAGCAATGAAGAGGACAAAAATATCTCTGCTCTCACGAAGCTTATATTCTAGAGCTGGGGCAACTAATGTCCACTTTAGAGCAGCAGCCTTCTAGTACCACGTTAGTGCTCTCCCGCAAATTCGCATTTGAGGTCTTCTGTCTCTTGTTGTTAAGAGACTGTCTTTATCCCTGAGTTTTAAACATCAGGGATTTCAGGGAGGAAACTTTTTAAATTTCACGAAGTCTTCCATTTTTCCTCTCAGTTCCTTAAAGCCTTCCATTTCTCTTCACCCCCCCCCCCACCCCACTCCCACCTCCTCCCCACCTGGCCTTGGCCTCCACAAATTTGGTTGACCCCCTTCCAGCCATGTACTCCCACTGGGAACTGTCTGCTATTGTCAGAGCCTTTAGAGCAATCTCTGGTCTCTCGGCCGCGGAATGTTGAGGTTCATATTCAGTGGTACACTAGATTGTGTCTGCTCCACTCTCTTCAACCGGTTCTACGCCAAAGTTAAGTAGGACTGTGGTAGATGCCTGTTTTTAAAACTTTAGGTCATTTACCTAGGCAGAATCAAACTCTCCTGAGTGATGGCAATGCTTTAGGTCCAGTGCTGAATTATTTCGTCACTTAGTCATGTGCTCTGTAGTGGACGCCATCTTGGTTATACTACAATGCAGTTTCTCTGCTTTGTGTCTGCTGGTCAGCATTAAGGTCTTCCCTAGTGTAAGCCAAATGCTTTGTCTTTGCCATTAGTATTGATGTTATGTAGAAGGTTTTCATTTTTGACAACTTGTATTATTTCCAATTCCTTAATTTTCCATCATTGGAAAATATAGCTAAATATACTGCATGTACTTGAGGCTTTGCAGCAGATGGGCCTATGGCTCCATTTTCCTGAAGTTCTCTTAGCTCTGCCCTTCCCCCACTGCTGACCTCGGCCTCAGCCTCGCGGCAAGACGGCCAGAGCAGCTGGCCTCACACCCAGAATAGCCATGTCCAGAGACCCTTCCCACAGCAGTCTCTGAACAACAAGGATTTGCCCCAGAGGCTCCCAGAAAAACCCCCCTTTTGCCTTGTTGGCTTGAACCGCTACTCGGCCATTCTGAACCAACCCTGGGCAAGAGGCTGTGATCACCCCTGGTCAGATAAGCCCTTCCCTGGAGCGAGTTGAGGTGGGAAGCTGGGTATGGACCAGCTTCCCCTGAGGCACAAGGGTTTCCTGGTGAATGGGGAGATGCCAGGTAAAGCTCAGAGTTCTGAGAGGCAGGAGGAAATACGAACAGATGCTGGGGAGGCAAAGGGCAATATCCCCCTTCTGTGCCAGAAGCCATTCTAGTCATCTGAGTGATATTTTGTTAATCTGTGAACTTATTTCTCCAGTTTCCAGGTAATAAGGCCAGGCTCATTTGCACTAACCAATGATCATAAAAAAGAAGCTAAAACAACATTCAGTATCTTGTCTAAGAATGTGAGGATGGATGTGTTACATACATGACTAAAATACGTTTTTTTTTGCTAAATGAATTAAATTTTAGTTTTTAAAAATACTCCACAGGTCTTAATTGTCATAGTTTCCATGGAGAGACTGGATAGATTTTACTGAGTATACAGGGGTGGGCAAAAATAGGTCTATAGTCATGATACAGATAAATACTACAATAATTAATAAATAATACAGGAATAAACTCTGTTCTGCATACTCACGACTGTAAACCCACTGTCGCCCCCCCCTGCACTTGTCATGCAGAAAGAACCTTCCCCAGATTTCCCCAGAGGTGTACATGTGGGGATCTCTGGTTGCTCCGGGTCACCTGCTTGTTGGGCTGCCTGGAGCCACTGAGGGCCTTGGTCACACACTCAGGTTTTCTGCCTTCTGGGGTGTTTGCTTTCTAGAATCAAACCTCAGGTGGCTCCTAACGTTTTCAGATGCTCTGTTCTCCCTCTCTGTCCTTCGCGAGGTGGGGCAGAAATGCGCTATTCAGACATCCTTAACTTTATGTAAATAACCCACCTTCTTCCCCTGGGGTCTTATGAAAATCCGAGTTCTAAAAACATTTTTACAAAGTCCTCCCTGGAGGTGCACACAGCAGCACCGTCCGCCCCGCGGGTTCTCCACAAAAGCTTTTAAGTGGGAGGAGAGAGGAGGGAAGGAAAAGTCACCTAACGTGCCTCTGGCATTTTCCAGATTGGGGAAAGTATTAACAAAATATCTAACATGATAGAAATTAGTTTGGCTTTCACTGTCAACTGGTTCACAGATTGGGCCTGTGTTCACTCTTCCCACTCAGCTGCTGCTGACTTCCATGGGCCGCCTCCTTGGGAAAGGTTATCGCATCCAAGTGGCATCTGTTGACATTGAAAAACGATAAACTAGGTTTGTATTTACTCTGTTATTACCAAGGACACTTTTAACATCCTTTTGATGTGCTAACAGTCCTTTCTGAGGAGAATTATGCAAACCAACGAACTATTAATTAAATCAAGAGCAGCAGTCCCCGCAGAACTACAGTATGAGGATTCGCTGATGAGCATGGACTTGAACCAGGCAGTGGCCTTTGGCTGCCATGGATGCTCTCAGGGTGAGCTCCCTGTGCATCTCCCAGTAAGGACCATGGGAGCCTCGTTTCCCCGGGCCCCTCAGGCACCCGTGGCCATCACTATCGTCAGGCTATTAAAGCTACTTCTGGCTCAAGCTTCGCCTGACGCACGTGTGCCAACACTGGGCACATGCACGAGGGACACGGTGTATCTTGGTCCCAGCTGTGCTCCAGTTTCGTCCCTGGCCCAAAGCAGCCTGCTCTCCCGGATGCTTTATTGCTCTGGCTGCTTCCATCTCGCTGGCTGCCCACTCTTCCCGTTGGGCGACTTCTCAGCACACAGCTGCCTACAGACGTTGTGTCGCATGTGATTTCTCTTGTTTCTCTCTGGCTAGCTCTAGATTTTCCCCTTCCTCCCAAGAGCAATCCCACTTGCCTTTTTCTCTGTCCATGCTTTTGTTTTGGTCGGTCTTCTGCCCCACCTTCCTTTCTGAACTGTCACGGAGTGCTGCATCTCACACTTGATAGAGTTAACTTTGGGAAATGCATTCCCAGGCAAGACAGCTCGCACCACTTGACCCTGGCCCCTGTGCGAAGTTCCGTGCCCTTGTCTTTGCTTCCTCCTGCCACCAGCCAGCCCTGGACACAGGAGGGAAAAGGCCCCTTCTCCTCCCCACTGAGTGTGATAATAAAAATGCCAAGGAGACTTCCCCCATCTTATATCTTGGGGAAGCCCCCAAATGTCACTACTGAAGATGTATTCCCTTGGCCTAACTGAGGCATTTTTTTTCCTAGTTAAAATGCATATTTCCAGGAGGGGACCCTTCAGTGTAAAGGAGTCACCTGGGGCTTCTAAGGAGAGGATCTGAGAGGCAAAGGATGTCGGGAGAACATCATGGGGTAAGTTCTGGGCTGGGGCCGGGACAGGAACAAGGTTTGGGAGGTGGATGGCATTGGCAGGAAACATGTTCTCTCCCTGGATGGCCTCACCTGTCTCCCACCTTTGCTGAGGGCCAGTCCATCTGCAGTGCGTCGGCTTCAGGAAGAAGTGGGGCCCCGAGACTCGCCTGAAGCACAGGGCTTGCCCACCCTGGGCCCTGACTGACCGCTAGACACCTGGCTTCAGCAGGATTCCTGGATTCTGCACTGGATCAGTTAACCCTTTAAAAAAGTGGGCTCTCTGCTTTGGGGGCACATTTGATGTCAGTTCTCTTCCTTAAACTGATCAGTTGTTCTCAGAACCGACCAAGTGTGTCGCTGAGCAGCCTGGCTGCTTAGCTGAAGAATCACAAATGAATGACGTGACCTGTTCTTTTGTTCTTCTGTAAAAATCTTAAAATATCAGGCTCCGATAATACACGAGCAAGGTCTCTGGGAATATGGCCTAGTAGCTAAAAATGCACAGGCCTGGGGTCAATTGCAGAAGCTCCCTTGTGTTAGCTGTGGGACCACTAGAGGTCCTAATCTTTTTATCTGCAAATGGGATAGCAACAATACCCACCTATAGCATTCTTTAAGAGTGAGTAACGCTGCACAGGAAGGGCTCGCATAGTGCCAGGCAAACACTAAGCATTCAGTGGATGCCAGCTGCTATTTTTGATATTAGTAGGAGGCCAGCAGACCAGTTCTTAAATAATTAGTATCTTGACAATCAAGGAGACTTACTGCATCTTGCCAGTGAGACTAATTTATCCCCAGAGAGTAGTATCCAGCGAAAAAGACATGCGTGCAGCCTTCCTGACCCAGCTGTGTATACGGGTAGGGAATCCAAGGGCAAAGGTCCTCCCCAACATCCTACCAACCACCACTGCGCATGTGGAAAGCAGCACCCACACTGACTGCGGCCTTGTGGGGGGAGGAGCAAAGACTGAGGGCTTTAGTGAACTCGGAGCCTGATTGGTTGCCAGTCCACTCCTGCCAGGGTTCTACTCTGTGTCCATGATGCACACGTATGGGAATGGCCTCAGTGTGTGTACACGCATACACCCAGGCTGCACACGAACACACCATTGCACCAGATGTATTTTTCCTTGTCTCCGTCCTCATCCCTTGCAGGGATGTTCATCCTTTGCAGTCCATCCGGGCATAATTATGATTGCTTTGCTGGCTCGGTTCTGCAGCTCTCCAGAGTGGAGCAGATGTCGACAGCTCGGAAAGATCCCATGCTATTACACAGCAGAACAAATGAGGATGTCAAAAAAAGCTCTTCAGTCTAACAAGAAAACAGAGGAAAGAGACAAAAAGAATAAAGCCTTCAGAGACCAGCAGACTCGCTCTGATTAGTTCTTATGCTAACATGATGCCCAGTCTGCGTACTAACAGTGATTTAATATGTTTAAACGGTACAGAAGAAATACATCTTGGGGGAAAAAAAAGAGGAAAGAATTTCTTCCCTGGCAGGCACGATTAAGATGGTGGGGGTGGCCTAGGAAAATGCGACTGCAGCACGACGGTGTCGAGTGCAGGCCGGGACACATTTACCCACGGTGGCTGACGATGTCTCGCTGCACCCGCAGCCACTGCTTTCTCCACCACCAGGTGAGTGGTAGGAGCCGTTCTACAGAGTAGCTGCTGGGTACATGACAGAACGTCGCCCTCACGGTCAGGCCATTGCTTCTTCTTTTAATACAGGAGGCTACATTTTAAAGCCATTTTTTTTAAAGAGTTACCACAACTTTTTTTTTATTTTAAGATTTTATTTATTTATTTTTAGAGAGGGAAGGGAGGGAGAAAGAGTGAGAGAGAGAGAAACATCAATGTGCGGTTGCTGGGGGCCTTGGCCTGCAATCCAGGCATGTGCCCTGACTGGGAATTGAACCTGCGATGCTTTGGTTCGCAGCCCATGCTCAATCCACTGAGCTATGCCAGCCAGGGCTAAAGCCATTTTATACATGGGGTCACGAGTCCACAAATCCTAATTATGCAACACAAAGGTTGGAAACATACTCTAGAATTTCGGCAGGGTGGGGAGAGGGAAGTCTCTAAGCAATCCGATGGATGGACTGAAGGTCATGTATTACAGCTCTAATTTGCTGATTGCATGTCTTCAGTTCCTTGCTCGGAACCTATTCGCTCATCTCCTTATGGTTCTAATGATGAACATCATAGGTCCCTTTCATCAGACAACAGCAGAATAGAGGAAATAATTTGGAAAGGCCAAGTTTGGGACAGGGAAGACGAAGTGAAGGCTGTTAGATATGAAATCCTGACAGAATCAAAAAGTGAGATGTGATAAGCTGACACCAAGTGAGAAGACACTGATTCTACAGCGAAGCGGAGAGAATTGCGCGCTTGTTTGCCCCCTCATTTGTTCTCCAACCCTTTCACAGTGGATCTGCGGCAGCTGTCTAGGGCCTTTGTTACACAGGTAAAGAGTAACACCTATTTCAAAAATCCTTAGGGAATAAAAGTAAAATAAAGAAAGAAAGTAACACCTTGGAAGACAGCAGGTTGTCAGTGTTCATTGTTGAAATGCAATCAGCAGAAAAGCCCAGGAATTTCCCTGCATCCAGAGATGCCCAGACTCTATAGTCCAGATGTTGGGGACCGTCTGGACACACAGATCTCTCCGTGGGATGAGAGCTCAGAAGTCACCTGGTCTGGTGCTGGCTCCTGACGAGTGGTTAATCTGCCCGAGCTTGATGCCATCTAGCGATTGCCCTCATGAGGTGTCAGTTCATTGCCAGTGTGCTCTAATTTTCAGAATGTGAGTGCTTGTTTGAACCTAAATGTGCCTCTTTATATCTTCACCCCATTGGCCATGGCTCCGCCCTCCAGGACCCCAGAGAGAAACTGTCTCAGCCTGTTACACGCAGGAGGCTAGGGACCATAACACTCGGCCCCTCCCTCACACCCCTCTCTGATGGCCCAGCCCCAAGTCCTTTCCCATTGATTACATGACTGGATTTCAAGGCCTCAATTCCTTCAGCATATCAATGCTCACTTTTATAAGGTGAATTGATGTACCAAAACCTATACCCTCGGTCTCTGCTGAAGGGTCCGCAGGCAGCCTGGAATGGTGGATTAGGCCATTGTTTGGCCAGAACACCCCTGTCCATATCCTGACTCTAGAAGGTGACTTCAGACAAGTTACTTAATCTCTTTGTCTATAAACTTCAGCAAGAATAGCCCCCAAAGGCCAGTAGTGAGAAGAAAGGAACGAATCCACAGAAAGATGTTGGCTGTTCAGAAAGCGCTCTGCAAATATGAGCCATTGCTTTGGAGTAAGAAAGGCTGTCACCTCCTTATTATGTCCTCCCCACGGTTCCACTGCAGTCTGATCTTGCAGCGTACTCGTGACCCATTCTGAGCTGATAATCAATTGAAACATCTCGAGCGCTTTCACGCAGGCCACTGTCAAAACACATCTCTCTGCTGCTTATTCCATTTTATTTGCTTGTTTATTTTAACCAAGTGTAGAACTTTACATTTATCCCCATTAAACATAATCGTGTTAGATCTGGTCCACTGTTTCAGTCTGTTGAGTCTTTCTGCATTGCAATTCTGCTGTCCAATGCATTAGCTATCTCTTCCAGCTTTGTGTCACCCACAAATTTTATCAGCAGGCCATCCATGTCTTCATCCAACTCATTAATAAAAATACTTAACAAGGCAAGCCAGAGGCCAGAAACCTGTGGTGTGTAAGATCCTTTCTCTGGATCGACGTCAATCCTTTCATTAGTTCTCTGCATCTCATCAGTTGCTTGTCTACCTGACCTGGC
Organism: Tonatia bakeri; assembly: GCA_004024845.1. Lineage (NCBI taxonomy): Eukaryota > Metazoa > Chordata > Mammalia > Chiroptera > Phyllostomidae > Tonatia > Tonatia bakeri. Next base: position 12,146 of record PVIA01003506.1, on the reverse strand, counting down.
CATCATCAGCCTTTGCCCAGAGGTCCATCTCATCTGCAAGGACAGGGGCTTCATCTGTCAAGTGAGTTGCTGCAACCCGGAGGCATTCTGTTTACATAATACCTGGCAAACTGGTCTAGCAACTCCGGCAGAAAGAAATGGGTAAGTCTGGGTAAACGCGCTGACTCCTTGCCTCTTACCTGGGACCAACATCAAGTTCCCTAGACAAAAAAAATAAATCACCCAGAATGCCTGCTCTTTATTTAAAATATCAATATTTTTACTGTGGCTGGGCTTCTAGCCTCTTTCCTTAAAGCTTCTGGCCCTTGAAGTAGACCGCAGTCTGCTAGGATATAATTTATCCGGCCTAGCCCTGGACCCCGAGGACTCCTTCGGAACCTGCTCTTTTGCCTTGGGCTTCATTTTCTGTTACCGGTATCTGTAGGAACCCTAGCTTTCCATCTTGAAGTCACCGTCCTGGGTGGGGAATGTGGAGGGACATAAATGCCGAAAGGATCTGTTTTCTTTCTGCCATCTATTTACATTATACCAACGGCAATATTGATCTCAAGAAATGGGCATATGTTTTGACCTTTGCAAAATAGAACTAAAAACTCCTTTTGTTTTCTTTGTATTAAATGTCCAGATGCCTCTGAGAAGCCCTGGAGACAGGCCCAGAAAGCTAGACAGATCACCAGCAGCCAGCTTGCAATGGTGGTGGCTTACTAAGGGGACACTTTCTTTCCCAGTCACTGCAGTCCTACTGTTTCCCAACCCCATCTCCCATGTTAGACCCTGGCCCGAAACATCTTATCACCATTGGTAAAAATCAGTAGTTAGGATCTTGGAATTCTAAGCCCATCAAATGTCACCACATACTGTATAGGTAGGTTTGCACCAATCTGAAAGGAAAGAAAAACAGAAATTGCTTCAGAGTGGTTGAGAAGATCACATGGTATAACGACTTTGAAAGTGCCATGCGCAGTACCTGGCACATGGTCCAGGTTAAATGATGCTGTTTCACTATTGCCTTCTGGTTTCTGTCTTGGTTTTGTCCCCATTTGGTTCTGCTCTCATCTCTAGTCCCTGTCTATCCCCTCTCAGCCCATGCTAGTTCTGCCCCAACTTTGATTTTCTGCTTACCCTTCACAGACCCCTCTTCCCTACCACACATACATGCTGGTTTTGGACAATATTTTGTGCACACTGAAAATTCCTTGCTGACACTTCTCTGGGAAGGCAGACCAAACATGTGTGCAAAAATCCTATCCCCTACCTCATTTATGACAAAGCCCAGTGAATAAGGGATAATAGTCCCCAGAATGTTTTTTACAAATCTGAGAAGTCACAGTGCTTGGGATCAAATCCTGGCTTCTTCGTTTTTTAACTGTATGGTCCGGGGCAAGTCAGTTACCCCTTTAAGTCTCACTCTCTGCCTCTGCCAGGTGGGCATAACAGTATAGGGTTGTTGGTACCATACGCTTCTGAGCATCACACCTCTACATAGTAGGTGCTTGATGCACATACTAGTAGATGCTAGCTGTTGTTACTATAATCAGTATCTTATCATCATCCTTCCCCACTTGACATTTCCTAAGCATATCCATTTTCTTAACAGATCCTTATAACCCTTTCATATTTGCTCTTGGTCATGCATTTCTTTCCTTCTTTTGTTTACGTCCATTAAATTTCTGAACTTAATAGTGAAGTCTCTAGAAACCACAAGGATCATTCTACATCAGGCTTTCCCTTCTTTGATAAAAGGCATACTGACTATACAGCCCAGGGAGAAGTGTCGTTACTGTAACTCTATAAATTGAGAAATTTCAATTCAGCGTCCAGATTCCACTGGTACAGTTCACACCAATCCTTCTGTAATCACAGAGTTCTTCCAAACACTGTATGGAACCAGGTGTTTACATAGCACATCTTGAATGACTTGAGGGTAAGTCCAAGTTTTCATCAAAGCCTTCCTTGTTTTTCTGTCTTTAGCGCTTATCAATAAATGAATTCTTATGTTCATTGAATGTGTGTGGTAAGGACTGCCATCCAGAACAGCGAAGTGGAATTCCTGCCCTTAAGCAGCCACGCTAGTGGGGGCGGAGTTCTGTTTCCGGTTCATGTGACACATGCCCCGGAACTGCATTCCCACAGTAACACCAAGAAAAATTTGAATAACATCAAAATCATAAAGTATATTTAACTGGAATTTAATGACAAATCAAAACAAAAAAAAAAGAGATCTTGAAAAATTTTAAATATTTAGAAAATAAACAGTTCTTCTAAAGAAAAAAATCAAGGAAAATTAGGTAATGTTTTTAAGTGAATGACAATAAAAGCATACATATTTAAATGCCTGGGATGCAACTAAAGTGACATTGAAAGTAAAATTTAGATGTTTAAATGCTTGTATTAAAAAATAAAAAAAGGCTAAAATCAATGATTTTCGCTTCACCACAAGAAGTTAGTAAAAGATCAGTAAACTCAAAGTAAATGTGAAGGGCATAAGAATGGAAATCAATGACATAGAAAAGAGACAAACAGAAAATTAAGAGCCGAAAAATAATCATTGGAAAGATTAATACAATTGCCAAGCCCCTAGTTGAACTAAACAAGGGAAAAAATAAAAAGAATATGCAAGTGACCAATTTAAAGAATGAAAGGAAAAATATTTCCACAAATCCTATAGGCATTAGAAGAATAAGAAGAAGCTATTATAAACCACTTTATATCAATAAGTTAGCCAATAAAATTGAAGTGGATACATCCTTTTAAAAAATGGAATGTTCTAAAACTGACACAAGAAAAAAAATAAATGACCTGAATATGTTTTAAAGAAATTGAACTCACAATTACATTTTTTTTTTCACAAAGAACATTTTTGGCCCAGATGGTGCTAATAGACAATTCTATCAAACACTTAAGGGAAAAATAATACCAATCTTAATCTCTTACAGAAACAGAGGAGGAAGGGCTGTCTCAACATTTTCTTGAAAGCTGACATATTCATAGCACCAAAATCTGGCAAATACATTACAAAAAAAAGAAAATTACAAATCAATATTCCTCATAAATAAGATGTGAAAGTCCTTAACAAAACATTAGCAAATCAAATCCATCAATATATAAAAAGGATAACATATAATGGCCAAGTGGAGTTTTATCACACGTAAATGCAGGTTTGGCTAAAATAATCAATATAATTGACTGAAAAACAATCAATATAGTTCCTCTCATTAACAAAATAAAGGAGAAAATTATATACGTATCTCAGTAGATTCAGGAAAAGAGTTCAGCAGACATCAGCATTCTTTCATGATAAAACCTCCAGGCAAGCAAGGAATAAAACAAGCTCCCTCCATCTGATAAAAGGAATCAATACAAACTCTACACCTAACATCGTAGTTGATAAAGCATGAACACTTTCCCTCAAAGGTCAGAAACAAGGTAAGGATGACTCCTCTTGTCACTTCCATTCAATGTTGTATATAAGGTCTTTCCATTAAGCAGAAAAGGAAATAGAAGTCATAAAGACTGAGAAGGAAGTAAAGTTATCTTTATATACAAGGACATGATTTTGCAGATAGAAAATTCAAAGAAACCAACCCTCCAAGTCCTGCTAAATCTAATAAGTAAATTCAGCAAGGTTTCAGGATATAAGTGCAATATGAAAAACAATTATATTTCTATATGCTGGCATCAATTAGAAAATGAAATAAAAAGTAAATACTATTCCCAATACACTCAATATCATGAAATACCTACAAATATTTTTTAAAAGATGAACATGACCCTAGAACTATAAAATATTGCTGAGAGAAATTAAGAAAGACCTAATAAGTGGGGAATGATATATACCATGTTTATAGGGTGGTAGAATCAACATTGTAAAGATAGTCATTCTCACAAAATTGATCTATAGATTAAGTGCAATTCTAATCAAATTCCAAGTAAGTTTTCTGTAGAAATTGACAAGTTGATACAAATACAATGGTTGGAGGACTTACACAACCTGATTCTTCAAGTTTCACCCTGAAGTTTTACAATAGTTTTGAAAAGACTGTTTTGATCTAGTGTGTCTCCATGTAGACGTTAATATCCATTTGTCAATGTTGAAGAGAGTCTGTTATTGGTAAAAGATAGACAAATAGATCAATAGGAAAAAAACCGTGATTACAATCTAGTAATCTTTGCCAAGGGAGCCAGGACAACCTGGGGAAGGGACAGGCTCTCCCACGGATGGTGCTGAAATCTACTCAGCAGCAGAAAGAAATGTACCACGGAGACGTGAACCAGCAAGGACGACTCTCTGAAGTAAGACGTAGTGGAACGGAAGAAGCCAGACCCGAAGGAGCACGTACCTAAAACCTCAATTAATATCAAGTCTAAGAACAGGAAAACCAGTCTGTAGGGACAGAAATCAGAACAGTGCTGCCTCAGGATGGACGGGGTGATGGCTAGGAAGGGGCACAAAGGGACTTTCCAGTAGGATGCTAATGTTTTATGTCTTACTTGGGGTGTTAAATGAGTTTTACATTTATAAAAACTCATTGGATGATACACTTCAGATCTATGCACTTTATTTGATATTATTGTACCTCCATAAGCAATTTGTTAAAGTGAGGAACAGGATAAGAAGGAAGAACCATAAAGAGAAAGTATAATACAATGTTGTAAGTATAATGCTAGAGAAAAGCAGAGCATTTTGAGAGAACATGTAAGGAACGCAATCAGCTTGGCTGTCGGCAGATCTTTCAGCTCAGATCTATCTACCTGAGAATTACATTTCTCTACCCCTTCTAGAATCCTTGTCAACTTGCTCTGAGAGTCCCTCATTTTCCTGCCCCAACTCTGGACTGCCAGGACCCAGGCCAGTTCATTGTAGGAAAGGAAAGGACAATTCCCTCACTTATGGAAAAAGAAAAGATGGAACAATCCAGAACCCATTCAGTTGCTGTCGAATACGTGTTTTTCCTGGTCCTCACCCAACAGTCCCTCAGGGTTCTGAACATCCCAGCTTCATGAGTCCCTCCAGCACCAAACTCTTTCATCTAGCATCCCCCACCCCTGCTTTTCTGGTCCAACTGAACATCAAGATTCAGTCCATCTAAATCTGTTGAAAAATCTGGCTATTTGCAAACAAAGAAAAATGTATTGCCTCACACACCATATATCAAAATAAATCCAGATGGATAAAACAGAATATTTTCAATGAAACCAAAATTTGAAAATATTGAAATGAATACTTGTCAGAGTTCTGGGTGGAAAAAATTTTTCTGTACAGATAACCAGTGGAGGAAGTCAGAAAAGAACAATAGACTTCTTAGTAAAAATACAAAATGTAAGTCCATCAAAAGGCATTACAATATTTTTTAAAGATTTTATTTATTTATTTATCTTTAGAGAAGGGAAGCGAGGGAAGAAGAGAGGGAGAAAAACATCAATTGGTTGCCTCTCGTGTGCCCCTAACTAGGGACCTCGCCCACATCCCAGGCATGTGCCCTGACCAGGAAGTGAACCAGCGACCTTTCAGTTTGCAGGACATCGCCCAACCCACTGAGCCACACCAGTCATGGCAATATTACAATATTTTAAAACCTTACAACAAAGCATTTTTGGTAGAAAGCATTTGGCTAAATATTTCAGAAAAGGGGCTTATATCCTTAAGAACTAAAGAAATAAAGAATGACTATAATAAAAAATAGGCAAAGGAGTAGGAAGCTTGAAGAAAAGTCAACCTTAGAAGTTTTCAAACAAAATAACCTTGACATACTATTTTAAAATATATCGAAATAACAAAAAGTTTGAAAAATAACAGCATCTGATAAGATCAGCATTTTCCCCCTACTGGGGAGGGAGTGGAGATGGGTGCAGTCTTTCTGAAAAGCAGTTAGACAATCATATGCCAAAAATATTTAAAATGTTCTTATTCTTTGATAAGAATTTCATACATGTGAATCTATCCTAAAACAATCAGAAGTGTGAACCCATTTTTATGCATAAAGATGTTTAACAAACACCATGGATGCAATTGGAAAGCATTATGTTAAGCGAAATAAGCCAGGCAGTGAAAGATAAATACCATATGATTTCACCTTTAACAGGAACCTAAACAACAAAACAAAGAAACAAGCAAAATATAGTCAAAGACACTGCATTAGAGGACAGGCAGAAAGTGACCAGAGGAGAGAGCAGAGGGAATTTCAGGGGAAAAGGGGAAGGGTTTGCAGGAACAAAGTTAAAAGACACATGGATAAAAACTAGGGGGAGGGTGGTAATGGGAGGGAAGATGGGAGGGGGTGGGTGGGCTTGATTGGGAGTAAAGGGGAGAAAACTGTACTTGAACAATCACTAAAATAAAAAAAAAAGTTTCCTAGGTGATTCAGATGTGTGGCCAGGGTCAAGGACCGTGTTTCTCTTCCTATATAACTGTTGAAACCAGGCGTCCCAAGCTCCAAGGTTCCTAGTGCAAGTGTCTGACATGCAGGAAATGTGAGAAATGGATTTTTGTTGCTGTTGTTCCTACTGTTAATGAAATAACTATGGAGGAAAACAGAAAGTAAATGGGAGATGGAGAAGAAGCAGCAGCAGTTCATGTCAAATGTTTGACATCATGGGATTATTATTATCTTCATATAATCTCTCTGGATCTGTTTCCCAGCTGTAAAAATGGAAAATAAATAATTCCTGATAAACTGGTTCAATACATAAATAGAGAAATAACCCCGAAAAAAAAGATGTTTAACAAAAAAAGGAAAACTAAATGACTAGTGATGTGCAATTGATTGAATAAAGTGTTGTGTATCAAAATGATGGAATATTTTATAGGCTTTAAAAGTCAGTTTTTAAAAGACTGTTAAAGACATGTTAGTTTATAACGAGCAAAACAGAACCAGAGACATGGAAACAGTGAACAGACTGACAGCTGTCAGAGGAAAGCAGGAGGGGAATGCTGGAAAGAAGAGGAAGGGAGTAGACAAGGAACGTGTATGAATGACCCATGGACTTGGACAACAGTGTGGGGATGGAGATTGTGGGAGGGGGGTGAGCTGGATGGAAGAGGGCAAAGGGGAAAAAGTTGGGACAACTGTAATAGAATGAACAAGGATAAAAAAAGACTTATGTTAGCTGAAAAGTATACAAAACTTTATACTCTGGTTTTATTATGTAATAAAACAACATGCACACACAGAAAATTACTAGAAGAAAATACGCATATTTACTAAATCCTGACTCAAGGGAAAGCTAGAGCTCCGGGTTCAGGACTCCAGTCCTTCTGGGAAACTGGTTCTATTCTGCTGTGGGCTTATGCAGAAGGAAGACGATTTCTTACTTGGGGGGGAAGTCCTGTGATGGAGGAAAGGGGATCCCCCACTCACGTACCCACAATGCACCTAGGATCACTTAGGGACAACAAGCACTCTTCCCTTTACCCCGCAAAAGAAGGCAAAGACATAAAGAGTTGCATCATGACCATTATCTTCACCAGAATATCTCTTCTAACACAGAAGTCAGTTGCAAAATAAGACAATAAGGAAGACCTAAATGAAAGGAGAGATACCTCATACTTGTCAGTTGGAAGCCTCAAAAAATGCAGCGATGTGTTTTCTCATCAAAATGACAATCGAGACCATCATTTGCCAAGGGGATCTTCTCTGAACACAAATCCTTTGAGATGTCTCCTTCAAAAAGTACTGCTTTCAGAAATAAATTTCTGAAGAAGTTGTATGCTGTCCAGCACCCTGGAGAATCATAAAACACATGAGCTATATACAAGGGTTAAGTCCTGCAGGAAAGACGAACTTTGCTTAGCCTAGTATTTCTAAGACTAATGTGATCATGTGAGTATTTCACTTTCAAATAAATCCTGTTCCCAATCTGTGGGGCTAATGGTCAGTGAAATACTTTCAGGCTGGTGTAGACAATCTGGGTTCATACGTGATCATAAATACCAGTTTAAAAAATAAAAGGAAACCTTTCATAAACATGAGTTTTTTATTTTTATTTTTTCACTAGAAATTATCCCATAGGTAAACATGAGTTTTTAATATGGGTAGTAACACATAACCAGCCAGGAAAACCTCAGCTGCATCCAGAACAACAGCGTGTTAAAATCCCACAGTTGAGAACCACCAGGCAGGATGCCAATAAGAAGAAAGGTGTTGAAGAATTCTGGGCAAGGGATGACTTAGCAGGGAACCTTCAGGAGATGTGTCTATTCATTCCAGGCTGTTCTCAGACAAGCGTTTCAAGAGAGATCATCAAAAATATTCAGTAGTTTCTGCAAAATGTAAAGAAAGCTTTAAAAGTGTGGACTTTTACATCCAACTGCATGTTGACCTTGATCCACGTGGGTGTGTGATTGCACAAGATTGCTTAGACTAAACTCTCTTTTGTCATTAACTAAGTCCACAAAGAAAATGAGAGTCAAGATCATTCACGGAAGAAGGGCTGGAGCTCAAAGTTCGAACAAAAGGAGAGAATGAAAGATGGCATGGCGGACCCCTGAGGGTGGGTCCGGAGGACCGGAGCGGAGGGCAAATCTGGTAGGTCGTGGGGTGGGTCATACGCAGGAGGAAGTGAGTAGAATGTGTCTTCTACTGGAGATGGGAGGTAGTGGTAACGCGGGCTTACCAGGGGTTGGAGCAGTAGAATGGGAAGGCTGGAGGGGAAGTCAAAGATCAACTAGTTCTTGTCTTGTGTTTTGTGGGTGGAGCTCTGAGTTACTAATGAACTTTCCTAAAGTCACACAGGCAGAGGGTAGCTGAGCCAACACTAGAAAGCCTTACCGCTCATTCATCAGTCCACGTGAGCCACGTGAAAGAGTAGTGGCAAGCCTGGCAGCACAGTACTAATCACTTAAACAAAACCCGAAATTAATATCCCTGGAGTCTAAGTTTTAAAAGATATTTTTATTCCTTGAGAGACAAGAAGAAAGGGTAAAAATTTTAGGTGTACATAGACCTGGAAATAGAAAATTAGTTCCTAAAGTGAGATACTGAGCATTCTTTTTTCCATTTATACATAAAAATTTATATGAACTTTTGGTTCTGAGCATGATTAAATAAGCATACTCAACCATGTCTCTCCCAATGACTACGATTAAAAACCCTGGGCAAAAACACATAACTTTACTATCAGAAGACTCTGAAAGGCGGGTGAGAGCAGGCAGAGTGGGTAAAACTCACTGGACTCGAGAGAGGACCTGGGGGTGATTTGTCTCAGGTTCTTTATTTTCCCTCTTTTTTTTTTTTACCTCCTATATATCCTGACCTGGATGTTAGAGCAGCCTGAACCCTGGAGCTGACAATAGATGTAGAGACCAAAAATTAAAAATAAAATAAAATAAAACCCTAAGAAAACTTGAAGTCTCTGGAAAGGGAGGACATAGTGGGACAAACCCTTTAACATTATCAGCCTCATTCCAGGTAAGTATCCACAAAGAATTGGTACCCCTCCCTCTCTCACTGGTAGCTGCAGGGGTCCCTGAGGGTCATAGTCCTATCAACCTCCCTGCCCTGCACCAGGCGAGTGTCAACAAAAAGGCAAAGAGCCCCTTCCCCTTTCCTGGCTCAGCAGACCCTCAGGGTGCCTAAAGCCCCAGGTTTCTAACCAGAACACCAGGAAGGGGAAACTCTGAACCAAGTGGGGTGGGGAATCATGCAGAGGAGGGAGTAGGAGAGAAGGATCCTTTAACACTCACCCTCAAACTCAGCGCGTGAGAACGACTGACAGCCACTAGCACATGAAAGACTTTGAATGCTGAACTACGGACCCACCATTGCTCCATTTCAGACTGACCTCTGGATGGCGTACAGGCAGGCTGGGCCAGAACAGCACTGCAAACCTTTAAACACTCAGCTGACATTGACTCACAACCCCCCAGAAGCTGATCAGGTTGTGAACCTAACCAGGCAGGCTATCTGGTAAAAAAAAAAAAAAAGTTAATACATTCTAGAAGATTTAAATAGGACTCAGAGTTTCATGGCCTACTGTTCAGAATGTCCGAGATGTAACCTAAATTTACTCAACATACCAAAGGCCAGGGGAACCTAAACAACCGTCCAAGAACAATCCACAGAAGCCAACATTGGGATTAGTATTGGACTTTAATGTGGTTACTGTAATCACGCTTCAAGAAGTAAAGGTAAATCTTTTTAAAATACATGGAATAAAATGGAAGTTATAGAATTGAAAAATTCACCAGACAGACTCAGTATCAGAATGGATATGAACTTGAATTATACCTCAGACTCAGTATCAGAATGGATATGAACTTGAATTATACCTCACAGAAACAAACCTTAACTCAAAATGGATCATAAAACGATATGTAAAATTAGCTAAGATTTTGAGCTAGTTAGTTAATTGAAAACTAAATGTAAAATTAATTCTAAGACATACGGAAGAAAACATAGGAAAAAACTTTGTGGCTTTGGGTTAAAAAGTTCTTAGAAACAGGAAAATAAGGATAATTTATAAAAGAAAAAACATGGTTAAATTTGACTTTACTCTGCAAAGGGTATTGTTAAAATTCTATAAAAAGGCCATAGGCTTGGAGAAAATACTTGCAATCACATATAAAACAAAGGATTTGTATCTAGAATATATAAAGAACTCAAGATTTGGTGATTAGGAACAAAAATCCTATTTAAAAATGGTCAAACAATTTTGACAGACACTTCACCAAAGAAGATATATGCATAGTAAATAAGATACTTAAGATTAATGAGATTAATAACGTGGGTGAAAAGTTGCTTAAATGCAATTTATTAGTGAAATGCAAATTAAATCGCAGTTTTAAGTGTTGATGACAATGTAAATCAATAGGAACCCTCTTACATTCCTGGTGGGAGTAAGAAATGGTACAGCCACTCTGGAAATCTGTTATAAAGTTAAATACACGTTTACCATATGACCCGGCAATCCCATTTCAAGGTATCTGCCCTAGAGAAATGAAGCCTTACATTCACAAAATAAATGTTTATTGGCATCGTTACTCATAACCTCCAAAAATCTAAAATCAACCTAAATAGCTTTAATGGATGAATGGATAAACTAACTGTGATCTATCTATATGATGGAATACTACTCAGCAATAAAAATGAATTAACTATGAATATACCTCCATCACATGGGCAAAATCAAATGCATTATGCTAAGTCAAGTGCATTGTGAAAGATCTCAGTATCAAAAAGTAACATACCATACTATATGAGTCCACTTATATGACAGTCGAGAAAAGGTAAAAGTGTTGAAAAAGAACGGATCAGTGGTTTCCAGGCTTCTGAGCGGGGAGAGGGTCTAACTTAAAGGAGGCAACGGGAGGAAATTCTTCCAGAGTGTTCCAGTTGTTCGGTGTTCTGGCTGTAGTGCCGGTAATAAGAATCTGTGACTCTGTACAAATGTATAGATAGACTTGCACACTAAAAACTACAGAAAAGTTTGGGGAGTGCCTACTGTATACCCTAATCTCTCACAATAGAAGGATGATTTAATCTTTTGAAAGGGAATTCAAATGTCTGTATGAAAACGTAAGTTTCAGATTTCCATGGCTCTAGTTTTCATTCCAAAAGTGCCTTACATGCTGATCAATTTAATGTATTCTAAGACTTCTTCTCCTGGCCGACAGTGGGCAAGGGGAAGGAAGGTTCTACTTTGTGATGTTAACGGAAGGAATAGGTAGGTGAGGACTCAGAGAAATGAAGTTTGATTCGAAAATTTAAACATCTTCCTTTTCATTCACTGTTGGTGCTAGCGAGTAATGTGATCCCACTGAGCAGATGCTGTGACGGAGGGCAGCTGGGTCCCAGCACCATGGTACCCAGAACAATAGAGGCAGAGTTTCAGCGATCCTGTGGTTGCTGAGCCCTCCTGTGTGTGGTTGCAGCTGGCCAGTTAACTGGGGCGGGGAATGGTGGGAATGGGGAATCATAGACATCAAATGTACATTCAAATATGTTCAGTAAACATGATGAAGTTTCTTCATGTCTGGAATGACCAAAAGAGGTAAAATGGGGTGGTACTGACCAGCTAGCTCTAAGAGAATAAGACAACAAGTGTAAAATAATTGACTGAATAACCTCATTATCAATTTTAACACCCTAGAATACATTTCCATCTCTCAAAATTATTCAGCTTCCAGGTTAGAATTCCCTGAAGCCATC